>PVJI01002799.1:0-137494 GCA_004026765.1 Micronycteris hirsuta | reverse complement strand
AAGCTGGCGAAGGAAATAGACTTTCGGGAAGTCCAGGAAGCTCAGAGAGTCCCCAAGAAGTTGGACCCAAAGAGGAACACACCAAGACACATCATAATGACATTACCCAAGATTAAAAATAAGGAGAGAATCTTAGAAGCAGCAAGAGAGAAGGGGACAGTTACCTACAAAGGAATCCCCATAAGACTGTCAGCTGATTTCTCAAAGGGGACCTTGCAGGCAAGAAGGGGCGGGACAGAGGTGTTCCAAGTCATGAAAGGCAAGGACCTACATCCAAGAATACTCTATCCAGCAAAGATTTCATTTAGAATGGAAGGGCAGATTAAGTGCTTCTCAGATAAGGTCAAGTTCAAGAAGTTCATCACCACCCAGCCTTTATTGTATGAAATGTTAAAGGGAGTTATATGAGGTTTGGCGGAATATCAACAGGGGAGTGGTAGGGGGAGAGGGTGGGAATGGGGCACAGAATAAGTAGCATAAATGGGAGGTAGACAACAGACAGGGGGAGGTTAGAACAGTATAGGAAGTGCAGGAACAGAAGGACTTATGTGTATGACCTATGGACAAAACTAAAGGGAGGGGAAAGGGGGGTAAGGGGGTGGGGGGCGAGAAGGGGGGGAAAGTGGGACAACTGTAACAACATAATCAATAAAATATAGTTAAAAAAAAAAGAATGAAGGTCCCACTTCTAATAATTTCTATGCCAAGCTTAGCTCAGGACATGGTTGCTCAGTAACGGTCTGATGAATAAATGAATAAGCACCAACAAAATTATTCATTAATCACCACCAAACATGCAATGCAGCACAGCCTATGAAACAATGGTACATTAATGGGCTCTTTTAGGTCTTAGATCATCAACCTTGATACCATTTTCACTTTAATGAAAGTCCCGATATCCTACAGCATTTACGAGGGGAAATGAGGGAGGCAGATGAAAGGCAGAGCGTAAATTCGTTGAGTTGTTTGGACACAACTTGAAAGCTTGCTGTTACTATAGCTCTGTGCTGGGTGGCAAGGGCAGGACTACCAAGTGACCAATATAACCAGGGTTTCCCAGATTTTATTATATCTGGCAGGACCAGTGCTTCAGAAAAACACGGATAAATTTATTCATAAATGTACTCGATATTTATCATTCACCCAGCACGTGCCGGAAACTGCTCCAGGCACCGAGGAGTTTCCATTCCAGTGAGCACCCCCCAATTTCTGCATCTGCTTTCCCATAAAGTCCATCTCACGGACCTGACTAAGCGAGTCTACCTGCCAGCGACCTACCTTTTTCCTGGCCAAATACAGCATCTGTCTTACTTTCAAGGGGCAACCTCGAAGTTGGATATTGTAAGGGACTGAGGTACACATCCCAGTTAACATGGTGCTTGCTTGAGCTTGAAAACAGGCAAGGGAACAATATACTGGCTTTTTACATTTTTGCTGTTTACACCATACAAGTATGTATTGAATATCTGTGAATTATCTTAATCTCAGGATGCCTCAAGTCCTGCCTTCTGTTAAAAAGTAACACAGTATTTAAAATGTATTTTTCCTTACGAAACTCCTTGCTATGTCTTGATTTAGCTGTACCACATACTGCTGCAGAAAGCAGGGCTGGCTCCCCTTCAAGTGCCCGGCATCTAATCTTGACCGGGCACTTGATGTTACTCAACAATCCATTTATTCATCCTCAGTTCCCTCCCTATCACATTCCTCATAATGGCTGTCTCTAAAAACTCCCATAAAACCCTCCTGCAATCTATTCCTATTCCTGCGGACCCTTCATCTCAGGGGGGTAGTTCATAGCCTACCATACAGAGAATCCTGGGGAACTCTCCCCTTTCTAAAATTTCCATGCACACTCACTTGCCTCTTCCTAGCTCACAGCCTTCTATCAAGGGAAAATGCTCCACCCTGATTCTTGATCTCATCCCAACCTTTTAAACAATTACCCCCGCATTCTTACATTCTTCAGTTTCCTTCTGTTCAACCAATAAAATGTGGAATATCTTCTGCACTTAAAATTCCCAGCCAAAAATCCCCCCAAAACTTCCCAATCCTTCTCTCCATCTTTCATATGTTACAGATCTAGCTTGGACTCTTCACAATTCCACCCTTGAAATGATCGGTCTCTGTGTACTGTTTCACCTGACCCCTACGGCAATTTGGAATTTCCCATCACCAAAAATGTCATCAAAGGTCATCGACACTTGAAGAAGTCACATGGCTGCAAAGTGGCAGAGAAGGGGTTCAAACAAAACATAACTATAATAACACCCTAGGTGTTCATTGACGGGGGTTTCAGGATGGACTTGTGGAATTGAATTCATGATAGTTTGGAAAATATTATTAAAAAATTAGATTGAAACAATTCCTCTAGGCAACAAAAACAAACAAGCAGAACTACATAAAAAAGAAAAAAGCTTTTGCAAAAGCAAAGGAAACCATCAACAAAATGAAAAGGCAACCAATGGAATGGAAGAAAACATACGCAAATCATAGACGTCATAAAGGGTTAGTATCCAAAATATATAAAGAACTCACACAACAGAACATCAGAACATAAGCAAGCTGATTTTACAGTGAGCAAAGGATCCGAACAGGCATTTTTCCAGAGAAGACAGAGAGATGGCCAACACCTACATGAAAAGATGCTCAACATCATTAATCATCAGGGAAAGCAAATCAAAGCCACAAAGAGCTATCATCTCACACCTGTAAGAGTGACATCAAAAGGACCAGAAATAATGTGTTGGTGAACATGTGCAGAAAAGGGAACCCTTGTGCACTGTTAGTGGGGACGTAAATGATGCAGCCACTATGGAAAACAGAATGGACGTTCCACAAAAAATGAAAACCAGAACTACTATATGATCCAGCAATTCTACTTCTGGATATTTATCTGAAAAAACAAACAAAAAACAAACACTAACTCGGAGAGATATATACGCCCCTATGTTCATTGCAGCACTATTTACAATAGCTAATAAATGAAAACAATCTGCAATGGAATATTATTCAGCCATCAAAAGAATGAAGCTTTGCCTTTGTAACAACATTGTTGGACCCCAAGGGCACTATGCTAAGTGAAATAAGACAGAGAAAGACAAATATCATATGATCTCACTTACATGTGGAATCTAAAGAAAAAGAAAGAAAGAACAAACAAAGCTCATAGGTACAGAGAATAGACTGGTGGTTGCCAGAGACAGGTTTGCAGGAGAGGCAGGGGATGGTGATGGTGAAGCTGCTCACAAGGTACAGACAAACTTCCAGGTATAAAATAAATAAGTCCTGGCATGTAACGTACGTCACGGTGACTACAGTTAACGATACCGTATTGCATATTTGAAAGCTGTTAACAGAATAAAACTTGAAAGTTCTCATCACACACAAAAAATATGTTTGTAACTCTGTGTGGTGATGGATGTTAACTTTACTTATGGCAATCATTCACAATACATACAAATACTGAATCATTGTGTTGTATGTTTGAAACTAATAAAATGGCGCATGTCAATTATGCCTCAATAAAAAAGGCTTAAAATAATATGAACGAATGGGTATGAAAACAAAAATGGAGAGACAGCCACTGATTGGAGTATAAGAAAAGTTCCATAGAATATCAGTGTAATGCAACTAAACTGAGGAGGGAAAAAAGGGGGTGGTGCAAAAACACTCTATTTCATGAAACAGAAGAATCCCACTCCCGCAAAGGTGACGGGAATCATATGCCCTCCCTCAGCTTCTGCCCTCCTGGTCAGAGCACAGGGCTGCAACCTTTCTTTGTGTAATTCATTAATTAACTTATTTAAAAATGATAGCTGCCATACAATATCACATTAGTTTCAGGTGCACAACATAGAGATTCGATATCCATATACCTTACAGAGTGATCTTCATGATACGTCTAGAAACTGGCACTGTACGAAGTTGCATTATGATATTATTGACTATATTCCTATAATTACAACTCCATGATTTGTTTTATACCTACAATCTCTTCCATGTAAGGCAGCAGCTCTTTGAGTTTGCAGAGTTCAGAAAACGGTTTGAGAAAATGTGTTAAGTGCCTTGCATACGCCCGGTCCCTTTCAAGGACTCAATAATGCAACTACAATTTCTGCCCCTGCCAATACCTGCTGAGACACCGTGTGGATGCCTTTCCTGCTCGCCTCCTCTATATGAAGCCCAGAGCTTAGCACCATCCTTCACTGGTTCCATACTTTCTCATGGCAGACCAAAAAGAAGAAAATCCTCTCCTACCCTACAAATTATGCTAAAATCCAATGAAGATACGGGTATAGAAAGTAAAGGAAGAAAAACAAAAGGGAGGGGGAGAGAAACAGAGAAGAAACAGGAAAAAGAAAAGCAAATAACATTTATTAAGTGCTCACCCAACTGTGCAAGCTGGAGCATTAGTGCTGCAGGACTCTGACAGGAGAGGGGGTGGGGCAGAGGGAGAGAGAGAAGCTCTCCGAAAGCATGCGGAGCCATGAACATACCCCAGGCCTCTCATTTTTCTTAACTTGCGGGAGCCTCCAGTGTGTAAGCAAAAAGCTAACGGCAGCTAGGAAATCTTGCTTTGAGGATAAGAGGGACACAGCTGTCAGACACAAATCTCTGCTAAAGCCATCTTACCAGGGGACAGGAAGAGAGATTAAGCCTCAAGTAGCCACCTGAGGTGTTTTAGACCTGTGGTATAAAGTCCAAGTAACAGAGCTGTATCAAAGTGTGCAAAGAAGATGCGGTAGTTATCTACTCAAGGGAAGGAACTGGGAATTAAGTTTCACTGTGCTGTAACCCAGCGAGAGGTCAGAGGGAGGTAGAACTAGACTCTTGCTGAGCCTGATACTTCAGGTCTCTGGGTGAAATATTTAAAACATCTTCATGTGTAAGCTCTGAAGGAAGAACAACTCTGGAGAATGTATTTTAGTCAGTTTGGAAACTGGAATTCATGTGGAATCCTCTAGGCATCTCTTTTTGAAGAGGTCAAAAGCCAGAATTGCTGGGTTAACCAGGTGGTTGCTGGAAAGTTTGGGCTCCTCTGCAGCTCCTGGGGAGTTTCCATTGTCATCCGGGACTTCCTCCCACAGGAAGTCCGGGCATGGCAATCAGGAAGCATCGACTGCGGCTTCCGGAGGGGGTCTGATCCTTGGCCCTGAAATAATCTAGAACTAGGAGATCCTCTCAAACTATCTGGTTGCCCCTGGAGAGATGGGGTCCCAGGCCTTCCTGTTAGGTACAATCAATAGCTCAAGGCTCCGTAAATAAAAAGAAACCAGTCAGAGACTGAACATCTGGAATACAAACCTACGTTGTAAAGGCTGAGACGGTTGATGTCCCTATTGTTTAACAGTTTTGTAGAAAATGTATAACACTTCAGCCCAGGCCAGCTGGCTCAGCTTGCTGTAGCGTCACCCCAAACACCAGAAGGTTGAGGGTTTGATCCCTGGTCAGGGCGTGTACAAGAAGCAACCAATGATGTTTCTCTCTCACATTGCTGTTTCTCATTCTTGTTCTCTCTCTCTGTCTCCCTTCCTCTCTAAAATCAATAAACATATCGTCAGGTGACAATTAATGTAAATAAATAAGCAGCATACTCCTTTGGGGTTGGCAGAAAAGCATCTCTTATTAACAAGAAATGCATCTCTTATGAGGGTGGGAAAGAAAATGATTCTCATTTATTAAATCATTTTTTAATACCAAGAGGTCAAATGGAGGAAGGATGCACATGCTCATTCCAACTCCATGTGAGAATTCCTCTTGTGGAATTTTCTCATGGGGTGGGGGTGTGGGGCGGGGGTAGAGAGAGAAACATCAATCTGTTGCCTCCCGTACACACCCTAACCGGGGATCGAATTTGCAGCCTTTTGGTGTACAGGATGACACGCCAATCAACAAGGCCACCTGGCTAGGGCAAGAGGCCCCTTTCTGAAAGAGAGGAGGCAAAAGCAAAGTGAGATCCCCCTAAGTTAACCAAGAACTCACCTATAAGAAACTCCTCGTTTAGAAGGTACTCAGTTTGGGGGAAGGGCAGGAAGAAAAGAGAGTTGGCCCTTCACTGATGGAAGGGAGGACTGACCTTTCGTCTTATGGAGAAACACACACACACACACACACACACACACACACACATCTTATTTAGTACAAATTTTATGTCCTACTTCGTCTTAATAGTAACGGTTAGTGGGGCCTTTCACACAGAGGCAGAAGGGACCCTGACCTCCTTCCATACTGCTACAGACTCACAGAGGCACAGACGATGAGGATGCCATGGGGTATCTAACTAGCCCTAAATTCTGTTTCCAGAAGTAATGGTAGTTTTATTAACAGACTGCTGATATTTTAGAATACCCCTGAGGGGAGAGGAAACCTGACTCACTTGGTAGAGATAGGAGAAAAGGTCCCATTCATCCTGGTCTCTCAGGCTAGGAGAAACAAAACTGGAGTAGACCCTCCATACCCAGAGCCTAAGAAGAGACGTACCATCACGGTAGCACGACACCCTCGGGAGCAGAGAATGAGGCACGCTAAAAACAGACCGGAGCGCACAAGTATAGCAGGAGCCAGGGGGCTGCAGAGAAAGAGGTTTGGACGATGTCTGATCTTCCAGAAACTTGGAAAGGCCCAGAGGAGAAAAGGAAGACATCGTTCAGCTCAAGAATCTACCTCTCAGGAGTCACTGGACAGTATCACAAGGACCTGGCAGGAAATTCAGCTGCAAACTCGTGGAATAAACAACCAACCCAAAGCACTGGAGAGCTGTGAGTGTCAAAACCGCTCAGCCAAACAAGACCTAGGTGGAAAATAGAGGCTATGCAAGGATGGTGTAACTCAAACAACTGTCAAGTAAAAACATGCCACGGATCAACATGTTGTATTTTAAATGCTCAGAACTTGGAATAAGCTAGCTATTTCATGGGTCATGGATTTGGATGGAAAGAGAAAGGCTGAAATCCCCTTACTAAAGGTGCTGCTCTCACATTTGTTTTCATTTATTTAATACTTTTTGGCCTAGTGACTCACAAAATGAACGGGGGAGAGAGCACTGCTATCTGCAGAACCAACACCAACACTGAGGGGCTCTGCTGGGTCAGGAAAAGAGGTGAAAATTCAGCTAATGCACAGATTTCTTTTGGGGATTTATAAAAGATTCCAAACTAAATATTGCTAGATTGCTGAGGCTAATTTGTATCAAAGCGCAACTAGAGGTGGTCTGATGGGTTGAACTGTGTCTCCCCCAGAATTCCTATGTCGAAGTCCTAAGCCCCAGTACCCCAGAATGTGACCGTATTTGGAAATGGGGTCTTTATAGAGATAATAAAGTTAAAATAGGATCACTAGGCCGAGCCTTATTCGAACACAACTGGTGTCCCTGTGAAAAAGGGAGATTTGGACACAGAAATAGGCACAGAAATAAGATGACATGAAAACAAGACAGCCACCTGCGAGCCAAGGGGAGAAGCCTGGAACAAACCCATCCCTCGGAGTCGGAAGTCTCCCACCCCGCCAACATTTGATGTCGGACTTCCAGTCTCCGGAATGCAGACTACACTTCTGCTGTTGTAAGGGACCCAGTTTGTAGCACTTTCCTATGGCAGCTCTAACAAATTAATACAAGTGGCAACATGTTGCGTCAGGGCACTGCAGGCTGACCGACTGCCCAGAGGAAGACGACCCGTGTTCACGAGGGCACGGGGCGTCCCATGAGGCACAGCGTGGAGAGCAACCGGCCGGAAAAGCCCAGCCGCTGTCCTAAACAGAAGAACACGTTTTCTAGGCAACGACCTGCTGGCTGTGTTATATTGTTTTCAGTGACAACATTCAACAACTGCCTTTCATGACCCAGTGATGAACTTGATACACTAATTCTATTAGATGCAGCATATGCAGCAATTTCAATATCAAAAGAAACATTTACAGAGTGATTACCTGCTCCCAGATTCAAATTCTGTTCCTACTGAGAGATGCAATGACCTGCAGAGTGCCCACGGACGTTTGAAATTACAAAGGTATTGCATATGACTGGTTGAATTCACACTCTCTTACACTCCCCCTGCCACAAATAAAATGTTGGCATATCCATAAACCTGAAAAAAGACAAATACAGTAATGACAATATTCAACACTGACTTTAAAAACAAGAAACAAAACTGTCCCCAAATCGAAGGCAAAATCATCATAACGATATTTAATCAGTGTTCGTTCAGGGAGAGATTTGTGCTCAGATCCTGGCAGAGGATGTGTGATATATAGTGTGTACATCAAAGCCATCCAGGATTGATGAATAGTTTTGTACCAACAATGAAACTACTTAATAAAATGTTCAATTTAAATTTTTATAAGATGACTCATGCCTACCAAGAATTAGGTCTCCTCCCATTTCTTCTCCTGACAGGTCTCAAATACTTCAAGCCATTTTCACAAGAGCAAACATGTTCTGTGAAAGAATGTCATGCCACTCCAACGAGCCGGGGGCCCTCCTCCACACACTAAAAGCACAGCAGTTTGCGGGCTTTGTGTCTGCAGTTCCAAACTGAGATGCTAGCAGATAAACACAATCTCAAGTGTAAACTACTCCTGGTCTTCAACTATGAGACAGGGTTAGTAAGCAAGTAGCACAGATAAATTTTCACGCACCAGGCTGGCTTGGAAAGATACATATGTGTTATCCCAGTCACGCAAAAAAAGATTTCTATAGCTTCATGGTAAAAAGCCTTTTCCTATTCACAATTATTACTACAGCATCAGGCTATCAGGGCTTTCCAGAAGTTGTCCAGTATTCTACCTCTAAATAGGGCAAACAGACCCGTATTAATTTTTAGGCAAGCCAAGTGACAGATCGTGTTAGGGCCACCATTCTGGCCGGGCAGGTTGTGCCCCGCACAGGGCGCCCTGCTCTGCAAAGCAGAGGCCGAGACCCGGTCCGTCCCAGAACGAGGGCCGCCTCTGCCAGGAGGGCCGCCGTTCCCTAATTGCATAGACGCCCTCCTCCTCCGCAGCTCCCCTCGGAATACAGGGGCAGACGCACCCCGGCAAAGGGTACGGTTTCACATGCGGTTGGTCCAGGCAGTGACATGGTCTGTGGGACAGGACCTTAAAGAACACAGGGGTGGGTGCAGGCAGGGCCCACGTGGGCCCTTCTGAGAATGTAAAGATTATCCTCCACACAAAGGGCTGCCACTGAAGGGCCTTCAGCACAGGGGTGACCTGATATGTAGTGTTTCTTTAAAAAAGTCTTCCTGGCTCCTATGTAGATGGTGAATCAAAAGGAAGCCAGAGAGGATGTGGGGAGGTCCAGGTGAGAGCTGGTGGATAGACAAAATGATGACCACAAAGTAGGTAGGACAGACAAGATGGCATTGGCTGGGCTTTGTGAATGACTACCTGCAGGGAAGAAAACATGGAAGAGAAGGAACGATGTCCAGGAAGGTGCCCTGCCTGTCTGTCACACACACACACACACACACCACACACCCCACCCCCACCCCCGGCAGACAATGATGCCATTTACACAGGACACAGGAGGAGGAGCAAGTGTGAGGGGTGAAACCAGGTCATGAGTTCAGTTTTAGAGTCGAGATTCCCACAGAGCGGTGGGTTAATGTGCCTTCTAGTAAAATTTGGTACTAAAATATGATGTGCCATTTTTACATTTTCCTTCATAAAACCTGAGAAATACAATTTTGATTAGAGTTTTAAAAGCTGTGTGTATAGGCTTAATATAAGATTTGTAGTCCTCAACTTATTCTCAGCAACCACATTCCTGCCCCCACCCCAGCGCACTCTCAGTTGAACCAGTTGCCCCACGGGTAAACAAATCTCAGAAGAAAAGGGGAAGACAAGCCCATGAGATAGGAGTTCTAGGTCACCTAACCCTGGATGACCACCCCCATCCCCATCTGGCCCCTGCAATTTGTTGCAATCCTCACATACAGATTTTTGATAAATCAAGGCACCAAATACCTTAAGAGCAGTAAATCTCACTCGCAAGACCAAGCAGCATCAGCAGAACTTGGACACCTGTCAGAAATGAAAATTTCCAGGCCCTACCCCAGATGTCCTGAATCAGAAACTCTGGGGGTGGGACTCGGCAACCTGGGCTTTCACAAGCCCTCCAGTTGACTCTGATGCACACTCAAGCTCAAGAACCTCTGACCGTTAGATTTCCTTCCCGTCTGCTTCCTAAATTCCGTATTTCTTTTTGCCTGTTACAATTTCCTCAGTGCTCCCAATGGCAGTTGGTATCTAAGTAAAGCTCCTTCCCCAGGTGATGCTGTCCTCACTCTTGGTCCCACACTATCTCCCTCAAGGGGGCCAGACACCCTGTTTCATCCCGCAGAACCGAGTCCAGCCCCTGTCCTTGAGTCACCTGTCGGTGGCACGGCCCTTGGGCTCTGAGCTCCTTCACATCACACGACGGTCCCACTGAAGAACGCTGCCTGTGCTGTCAGCTACGTCAGCGTGTCCACAACGGGAATCCTGCCTTCACTTCAATCCATCCTAGTGTCTAATACAGAGAGAAAACCTCATAAAGTCTAACTGGTTGTTCGAAATGAGTGTTTCTCAAGGTGGAGTCTACCGGCAAGGGCATGTTCAGGGTGCAGATTCCAGGCTCCGTTTCTCTCAAACCAGAAATTGCAGGGACAGGGATCTGCATTTTCAATGCACTTTGAAATCTCATTATCCCCGAGGTAGACGAAATTCAGCTTTAAAACAACAGACTTAGATTAATTGCTTCTTGAGCACAGAATTCTTGAACTAGGCCCTGAACTAACAAAATGAGAAGAGCTTGCCACCTTACCTGGGATCTACTACTTCTTTTTTTTTAATCCTCATCGAGGACATGTTTATTGATTTTCAGAGCGAGGGGCGAGGAAGGAGAGAGAGAGAGAGAAACTTTGATCGGTTTGCCTCCAGGACGCACCCAGAAGGGGACGGCACTTGAAATCTCGAGGTGCCTGGGACCTCCGACCACCTGAGCCACCCGCGCGGGGCAAGCGGTCTGCTTCTTACCTGCAGTATGTGGCCTGTCAAATGCTGAAACATGGACATCACACTTCGTGCTCCACACACGTTGTGGGGTCACTTCCTAGCAGTGTGTCTTCCTTCCCCAGACTATACTTATGGAATTGCTTTTCCAGCCCTAAGGAATTTCATCTTTCCATTTTCAGCCCAGGAATTTGGGCTTTAAGATTGTTCGGAAGATAGCCTTTCCACCTATTTCTCCTAGAATTTGTAAATTGTCCATGTTTACATCATTTTCAACATAACTTAAACGTGGATTTTTTTTAGGTGTAAAAAGAAAACACCAAAATAGCTGCCAAATGGCAAATGACATTATTTATAACTAGTGACACATTGTTCCACAACCAAAACTATTTCCTGGCTTCAGTTCTGAAAGCTAACTTACGCCCCCACAGCCAACTGCTCCACACCCTCCTCCTGTCAAGTCGTGCATGAGCTCCATCCCCCCCACACCCCAAAATGCCTACAGACAGATCCACTGTCAAAACAGTTACTACAAGAGCATGTTATATAACAGAAGCAGAAGGAAGTCCAGAGCCAAGTGACTTTTAATACTAGTGCAAGAGAAGAAGTTATGAAACAGAAATGGCAAGCTCTTTCCTAGAATTAGCATTGGGTCTTTCTCAAAACAATTTGTGCTCATCTTCATCTTGTCAAACACATTCAAATCTTTTTTTTAATTGCACTAATTAAATTTTCACCAGTCTTTCTAAATTAAGCTGTGTAGGAAAAACAGCCACACACATCTGAAGTCTATAAAAATTACTAGCCTTGTATAAATGCTCTGAATTTTATCTTCTAAAAATTGACAAATTCCATTTCTGAGCTTCATTTTAAGGAGATAATTTTAATACATGTTCATGGGAAGAGCCTATACTGGCTCATTCTGGCTAACAGAAAACTGTGGGGTATTTTAAAATCTGAATATACTTAACATGTAAAAGTCACCTTGTTTTAGGTGGACAATTCAACAAGCTCTGATAAATGCACACAGTTGGGTAACCACCACTGAAATTGGAAAATTAAATGGTACTGGCTTGCACTTGTGGCTCAAATTCCATTTTTCTTGGACAGAGCTGACGGAGGTTATTTCTATCCCTCTGGTCCCTATGGGGCCAATACCACTTCCCCACTGCTGGCTCTGGGCAACCAGTAATCTGATTTCTACACCTAAAGTTTTGTTTTTTGTAGGCCATGAAAAATATCTCCTCTTTTTGTCTTGTATCTTCTAATTTTCCATAATCATCTATTATTGGTTTTGTGGTTGTAAAAAAAAGTTATTTTTATCTTCAAAATATTTGAAAAAACTTTGATCATTTCCTATAGTTTTTATTAACCAATGTCATTTTCATTAATCAATGTCATTTCCATTAACCAGTTCCTAAGCTCGTAGGCCACCACAAATGCATTCTGGGTAGCAAACTACCTTCCAAAAGGAGACATGCACAAGTGCTTCATAACTGAAAAGAGTCCATTGTGCAGACACACAAGAGCATCTATTCACAGATGCTGGGGGAGATCTGAGCAAGAGGTGGAGAACTTCCTGTAGCTTAGGGAACTTCCTGTAGCTTAATTTTCTTTAGCCTCAGGCACCAGGAGAGAAAGCTTTATCTGTGCTAGGGAAAGGCTGCAGAGAAATGCAAAGCACAGTACTGGTAAACCATTTAAAAGTGAGCAGGGACAGGAGATTTTGGTCCACAGGCAGCGTCTACTGGGGGGAACCCTGAAATGGCTGAGGATAAATGGCCAGAAAGGTGCAGAGAAACACCCAACCTACATCTCGCCTCAGCCCCTCCCACCGCAGGCACACCTGCTCCCATCCTGCTTTTCCTCTAGTTAGTTAAGCTGAATTATTACGTATAATGGGCATTCACATTGCCTGTTCCTATTCACATGTGCTCTTCATTGGTTTTTCAGATATTGTATACCAACCATCCTTTTGATTTTCCAGAATATAAGGAAAACGCGGTCGGCTACTTCCTAGCCATATTTTCTCCCATTGGGTTAGCTGGGGAACCGCGTACCAGTCTACCTGCCTCTGAACTCTTGGACTCCTTCCGGATAATTAACCTTGAGCATGTCTCCTTAAATTTCCACCCCTCACTCCCACCTCAGCCCTTTCCTTTCAGTCCCCTAGAGAACTGGAACAAACGTGTTTGCATTTTGAGCACTTGGCTACTAGTCCTTTAAGGTAAGGTAAAGGAAAATGCTTTGGTCTGCGGTTTCTTGTTTCCTCAGAGTTAAAGAAAAGCACCCGGGAAGTCTACAGCCTCCCTATCCTTTCCCCCAAAGATTTCTTGTGGAAAACTTCTCCCACCAAGCATACTGCCTACCCAGTTTAGAATGGTGCCAAAGGGAGAGCTGTTGGCCTCAAAATGATTTGCATCTATGGTGTCTCCATGTCCAGGTTGGGTGACCATCATTTCACCAGACCTCTGCTTGGCCCCACAGGATCCCTTCTGGGCATTTCTACCCCAACAGGAGAATATACTAGAAATGGAAAAGGCTCCAGTGTGGCTGCTGTAAGTGACACAGTGGGAAAGAAGGCTAACTCTGGTGGCTCCCCATGACCTCCAGAATCCCGGAGAAGTTCAACGACCAGGCACCCTGTGGGTGGGTGCAGACACTACCTAGGACAACATGGGAGCACCTTTCTCTGTTGGAGGCTCCAGTCCAGTGGTGGGGGAGACAGTCAGATAACCACACAAAACAAGGGTGATTATTAAATGTGCACATAAGTTTTACACTCAATCAGGGTTGGAAATGAGGCTATCTTTGAAACTTTTAAATTACAAAAAGGAAAAAAAAAAAACATTTTCCCCAAAGTGGAAACATTGAAAGAGGAAGAAGTTTGAGCTTCCTAAATTATGGAATAAAAATAAAATATCCGTCAAGCATCTCACATTCATCCACTAATCACTACATTGAATCACTAATCATTACAAACACACTGCAAAGAAAATATTATTATCTCAATTTTATAGACGAAGCAAAACCAGGATAAAAATGGGTTTGCTGCTGCTGCTAGAAGTAGCCTAGAACTTGACAGGCACTCATTTCATAGGACACAGTTGTTAAATTAATAAAAAAATTTTTGAAAAATACAGGAAGTATTCTAACAGCTCGGAGAAGCCTATATAGGTTCTGGTGTTGGTGTTGGTTTCGGTCTCGGCCTGAGGTACGTATGAGCCTTGACATTAGGAAATAAGAAAAGTTATAAGTTACGTTTGGCAACTGCATAAATGATCTGCATTTAGTTCTCACTTATGAAATAAAGAACCAGCTCCATCAGGCAATAGCCTGGCCACAGGACTTTGAAGAATTCAATCCAGCTCCATATGCGGTTAATACCCACAATGCCTGCTGGAAAAGGTTGATGTAAAAACTGATGTATATACTCAGTCAATTATATGGTCTGCAATTTTTCAAAATGGCCAGCTGTGGGAAAAAAAGATCATTATTTTTAACCCTTTCTAGGGCGGTTAGCATTTGAATGACTAAAAGCTCACATAACCAGAAAATCAAGTCAACTATGTTTCTCTCTGATGAACGCCAAGGGTTGTTATTTAGCAGAATGGCTGCCCCAATGATTTTTCATTGTTTAATGGTGGGGCTCTAGTATTATACAGATATTCTCACTCTTACATAAACTAAACATAAGGCTCTAACCAACCCCGTTAGTTAGTTATTAAACCGTTCAAATGGTACCCTCAGTGGAAGATTTCCACCAGTTTTGTTTCTAGATGCTTTGGATGAAATATTGTCACCTGACCCCAACAAGTCAGTCAGCGAACTCTTGATACTAGAATATCGTTCCAGCTGCCTCTGATGAAACTTTCTTTCGTTCAGAGTGCTACCCAAATACACAGAAGGACAGAGCACAGGAAACATCCAAGGCAACTCTGTCCAACAGAAGTTTCTGCGATGATGGGAATATTTTGCCTGCCTTGTGCAATAAGGAAGCCACTAGCACAGGTGGCCACTGTGCACTTGACCTGTGGCTGGTTTGACTGAAAAAACAAATTTTTATTTAATTGTAATATAACTGCTACATGGGGCTCCTGGCTATTCTGTAAAACAGCACAATTCTGGAGCTCGCAAACGAGGCTATTCACCCTGACCAGTGTGGCTCAACTGGCGGGTGTCATACTGCCAAGTGAAAGGTCACTGGTTTGAGTCCCAGTCAGAGCACCTGCTTGGGTTGTGGGTTCGGTCCTGGAAAGGGAGCATGTGGGAGGCAACCGATTGGTGTTTCTCTCTCACATCGATGTTTCTCTCCTTTCCCCATCTAAAAAATAAGTAAATAAACAAAAACCTACCAAGGCCTGCTTGCCATTAAACGTTTGTCTGTGTGGCAGAAGTTGGCCTGAACATTGCTTTCATTGCAACACTGGGAGGTGAAGTGAAAAAGGAAACCCACAGTTCCCATCTACTACCAGTGCTGACAAATCACATCAACCCACAGGTACAGTCAGCTGAGGCCAGTTCACGGTGGTAGCAGCCAAGCTCCTGAGGGCCTCTGGACTCTGGAGCAGAGCTGGGTACTCAGAACTGCTCAGGTTAGGACTGGGGTGAAAATACGCCACTCAGAGGGTTGTCATGAAAACTAAACGGCCAAACATAGGAAAGCACCAGCAGAGGCCTGATAACATTTCACTTTGCTTACACCAAAACACTATTTTCACCATCCTCCTCCTTCAATTAAGAATGTGAGCTTTGACAGGGTTTTGTCCGTTTGGGAATGAACATATAACAAGAGCACAGAAAATGGTACCTGTACTCTCTCCATCCCTACAAATAAACACAGTAAATATTCCAGCTAATCTTGTTGGGAAAAAGGATGTCCTTGTCACAATAATTCTTACAAAACAAAACAAGCTATGAGAATAAGGGACTTCCTCTTTTCTAAAGAGCATCCCTTAGAGTCTATTTACATTGGATTTTTTCCCCTCGATTATTTTTATTGCAGGAAATACACATAACACAAAATTCACCAGCTTAACCATTTTTAAAAGTACAGTTCGGTGTTATTAAGTACATTCATATGTACACTGGGTTTTGTCTTCAAAGGTCAACGACACATCAATGCGTACAGTGGTCCTCAGCATGCACGAGACAAACACTGTTTTCAGGATGGTGGTCACAGCAGCAGAAGTGGGGAAAGACACACTGTTTTCAGGATGGTGGTCACAGCAGCAGAAGTGGGGAAAGACGGGAGTCGGGGAAGGAGTATGGGGGGGCTTGAGTTTTATGCAGAATGCTTTGTTCCTTTTCAAGGAAATGATGGATCAACTATGGTAAAATGTTAAGACAACCAAAAGGAGTTGTAAGTATGGAGGTTTTTGTTGCACCAGTGACTCCACTTAGGTATTCTTTAAAAATATTTTATTCTGACCTAATGTTAGACTCGCAGAGAAGTTGCAAACATGTATTCATACATCCCTCACCCTAATGTTAACATTTTAACACGAAAATAATCAGAACAGGAAATTAACTTTGGTATAACACTATCAACTGAGATACACATATTGAAGTCTCCCCAGGTTCTACACTAACGTCCTTCATCTATTCTGTCATGCTATCTAGAGTCCCGCAGTGCGTGTAGTTGTTACTTCTCCTTAGTCTCCTGCAGTCTGTGCCAGTTTCTCCATCTTTCCTTGCCTTTTCTGACCTTGGCACTTGACAGTTACGCTGTTGAATGTCTCACAATTGGGGCTTGTCTGTGTCTCGTTATTAGGCCGGGAGTGCACATGACTGGCAAGACTACCACAGAAACGCTGTTGTGTCCTCAGCGCATCATATCACAGGTCCGTGACGCTTCTTTTTGTACGGTTAAAAATGTTTCATGGTTTCGTAAAAGGAAGAACAAGCAACTGTATTAGCCTGGATTCTCCAGAGGAACAGAACCAATAGTACAAATACGTATATGTGTGTATATGCATATAAACACACACACACACACACACACGAGAATTTTGAAAAGGAGGTGTATCATAATGAACTGGCTCACAGAGTTCTGGAGGCTGAAGAGTCCCCAGATGTGCCGTGGGCGGGCTGGAGACCCAGGAGGGCCTGTGGCGTTGTTCTAGTCAGAGTCCAATGGCCTGGGAACCAGGAACGCCGACCATGTAAGTTCCAGTCCAAGGCCAGAGGCCTGAGAACCAGGAGAGCTGATGTCAGATCCAGTCTGAGCACAAGGAGAGGAGAAGACCAACGTCCCAGCTCGAAGACAGTCAGAGAGAATTCCCCCTTCCTTCGTTTTTCGTTCTAGTCACGTCTTCAGAGGACTGGACGATGCCTACCCACACTGGGGAGGGCCACCCGCTTTACTCAGTCTATCGATTCCAATCTACATCCCGTCCGGAAACAGCCTCCCAGACACACCCAGAATAATGTTTAACCAAATAAACATCTGGGTTACCCGATATAGGCCCAGTCAGATTAACATATAAAATGAACCATAACAGCAGCTTAATTTCTAAATTATAAGCTTCCCAAATCCCATCAAGTCAAATGGATTTTAGGAAGTGGTCCAAATTTTAAGGTTACCATTATTACTGGCTTCAGGCCTAAAATACTGTAAATTCATGACATACTATCATTTTAAAACCTCAAGAGGCTTTTATTACGGATGATTTGCTTCAAGAGAAAAGGTACGAAGAGCCAGCTTAAGCTATTTAGATAGTATGACTGAGATCCAAGGGCAGCTAGGCCAGCAAATCAAATCGGCCTTAAAGAAATTAACACAAGGGTATTGTTAATGAAAACCAAATCCCCTGATCTGTTATTAGAGGTGAAAGCCAAGTTGTCTTCCGGAACTGACCACACTCTGCAGCGTGGCATCCTAAGGGTGACATGTGTCACTGCTACTTCCAGAAAAAAATATGAGTGAATTAATACGTATCAAACTATTACCAGTCAGTTTCCTTTTTTTCTGGGGCAAAAGAGGTTCGGGGACTTTTTCTATTTGAGCTGCACATTTTAAAAGAAATGTATGTGTGTGTGTGTGCCTGCGTGGGCATGCGAGTTTAAAGCCATACCTCTTTTTTGATAAATACAAAAAAACCTTATGGTTTCCTTTAATGCTATTCCAAACTTGAAAATTTTTTTGAAAAGCATAAAGCAAAAGCAAGTCTAACCAATGTTAATATAAGAATATGCTTTTCCAAAGTACACATGCATTCCATCCTTAGGAAAAGCTGAGTGGATGCCCTACTCCCTTCCTAAAAATGACCGAACTGCCTAGAACAGTCTCCCACTGCCTCACAGTTTAGACCAGACTGGAGGCTGCTGTAGTGACACTGACCATGACAATTGCTCATAGAAAACGTTTACTTGGTTTAGTCTATGCAACTGTGAGCCTTCAATCCTACATGAGGACCCACATCTGTCTTCAAAATCGCATATCTGGAAACAGACAAGGAAAGATTTACTATTTCCACCCATGAAGCACCCACTGAGAACACCACAGCAGTGAAGGCAAAGTGACCAGACTGGATCCCTGAGGAGCTATGACCTGACCAATCCCCAAATAATTGTATGAAGCTGTTGGAAGGGAAGGGTTAATGACAGTGGTTAAGGGAAGGGCAGTCTGGGAGGTGAGAGGGCGTGGTGAGCAGCAGGGATGCCCAGGGGAAGAAGAAGACAAAGAAAGCAATTCTAGAGGGACCAGGACACTTTGTGTTACTGAAGAGGCAGTCAAGATAATGCTGGGAACAAGGAGAACAAGAAAAAGAACCAGCTAACAGATTTGGTGTTTTCAAAAAAACGCTGATTGAATCTCAGGAATAAGGCAGAAGCTAAAAATCTCAAAGAAGAACATGTGGTACTTAACAATGCATTCCTCCAGATTTTTCCACATCCATTCTCACTTTTTCCCTTCTAACATCATGGAACAATATCCTCCTTTTATTACAACCAACCCGCCTTCCCACACCACAGATCCCACCCTTACTTTCTCCAAACGCAGCAGCCAACCTGTATATACGTTGGACTCTCCTCCGTACTGACTCCCACCTCTTTTTATTTGGAGGTGTGTACAGAAACTAACTTTGACTCTACATCCTCCTCTCATTTCTCATTCAGACACCCCAAAAGCATAGTCTCGGTCCCCGATTCCTACTTCCTCTCCCCGCATTCATCCCTCAACCCAGTGCAAACTTTTTTATTCCATTTCCATTAAAGCCAAGCAATCATTTTCATGCTGCCAAGTCCACTGGAAGTTTCATTTTGTTTGTTTTAACCACGTCAAGTATTTCAATATACTTGAACTGCCGGGAAGAGTGCCTGATAAATGAACATCACCACCCAAGTACAGCCTTACAGGATAAAAATCCACATTCCTGACCAGGCGCAGGGAGGGGGAAGGGCTTCCATGACCTCACTGACCCCTGCGTGATCTCTCCACGCGACTGGCTGTTTCTCGCCCGCCCGGGTCCCTGCTCATGCTGTCTCCTCCGCCTGAAAGGCCCTCTTCCCCCAGCCACTCCCCGCTTTTCGCCTCACTCACTTCCACTTATAAACACGTCAGAGGCAATCTCCTGAGGAGGCTTTTCCTGTTTCCCCTATCCCAGTCTCAACCAAGGCTACACAAGCACCCCCTCTGGTCTTCCACCCCATTATTTTTAAGTTCTGTTGCTGCACTTACCTCTCTGTGCTATAACAGCGTGTTTATGTCCACCTCACCAAATCGGCTCTAAATTCCCTTGAAATAGGAAGCATCTTAGACATCTACATGGTAAGAGGAAAGTAACCACCACTGCAGAAGTAAACCATCCTTCACCCTCAAGAGGGATCCTCTTCAGCTCAGGATGGTATGGTGATGGAATATTCTGGAAGCAAGGGATAGCTCTTGTGGCTTTCTATCCCTTTTCTCTTTCCATTTTTCTGACTATAACGTGGATCTTTGTGTTGCCATGGTAACCAACAGTCCAGAACACAGACCTCTGGCTGTTAGACTTTTAGCCATGGAGACATAGGCGCCAAAGGATTTTGAACATCGAGTTTAAGGCTAAGTTGGCAGCACATACTTCATGTGGGAGCCACCAGGACAGAGAACAGCAGAGTCTGCACCATGCACGTAGGTGTGTGTGTGTGTGTCCTCCTTCCCTGCCCCCCGCCCCAACTGACTTACTGGGCCATCGCAGAAAAAGCTAGACAAAAAAATGCCATCAGATGGTGGGGGGATGGTCATCTAAATGACTACCACCTTTTCTGAAGCAGTTTGGTATCAACTGTCAGGAGCCTTTAAATGTTTGTGATCTTTGATCCATTAAACCCACACACAGGAATATAAAAAGAGACAGATTTATTGACAAGGGGGTTTACTGCATATTTATTTATTAAAAACAATAACCACCACATATATTAATAAGAAAGTGGTTGAAAATGACAGAATTCCCAAATATATGTTTATTGCAGGTTATGCCATAAAATAATCTGTTTGAACGGATGTGACATCCATATCCACCTATGTATGTAAACGGGAGTATGCACATGTACAAATGCGTGTACCTATGAAATTATGACGAAATCCACCAAAATGTTTTTATGAGGTTATCGTTATCTCTGAACAAAGGGACCACGGGCATATTTATTTTCATCTTTATAGTTTTTATATTTTTCAAATTTTATACAATGGTCACTTTTCTTCTACAAGTTCTTTCAGCCGCACTGAGACAGATGATGTGAGGCATCAGCAACGATGCTTAGAAGAAGGACTGTTACACAAAGAACGACTTTTAAAGGGGGAGGGCTGCCTCTTTTGCCTTTCACTGGAGACTGCAAAACAGGAGGAACTTCCATCGGAGTGGGATAGTTCCAAATGGAAAAAGGAATGGATAATGTCACTGCTTACATACACAGACACCCCTCTTCATCTTACCAATCTCATGCACTTTTTCTTTCTTTTGAAGATTCCTGAGATGAGGGAGACTCACATTTGAGCCTTTGAATCCCATGGCGGACTCACTCTCCGGCAGCAGCTGTGCTGACATGGAGGAACACAGCTCCGCATCCAGCCTGAGCCTCTCTGTGGGCTACTACCCCAGTGAGGACACCTTCTCCTATGAGAACACAGTCTCCTGTGAAGACACATCTGCCGAGGGTCCCTCAATCCATTCTGTCCCTCCTTTCCAAGGGTCATGGCAGACTGACACTGTAGGGAGACTCCTGGAGAGACAAGACCACATTCAGGACGACCCAGAGCAGTTCTGCAAACTAAGCATCACCCTGGCCTGGGATATTGATATGAGCGCTAACCATTCAGACTCCATCATCAGCTGGGATCTACACGGAGACAACTCATGGATAAACAAGTACCCCAAAGAGAAGACACAACTGACTCTCAGCAAACTAAATAGTCTTGTGCAAAAGCTTGAGCAATTTCTAGAAAATCAGAGAGATGACGAAGATGATGAGTCTGTGCTCCCTGAATCTGCTCAAAAGGAAGATGTCCAGCTGTCCAGCAGCACCTCCCTGGATATGGCACAGGTCAGTCATCAAGAACATGACCCTTGCCGAGGCTTGCCCGCGCTCGACCCACCAGTAAATGAGGTCGTCGTCCAGTTTCCACAGGTTCCTCCAAGGATTCAGGAACATGAACTTGCTGTGGTGAGCCCAGAGATGCCTCACAGGCCAGCAGGGGACAGGCCTGGCGGAAGGGCCAGGGTGGAACGCAGGAAGCATTGCTACCTGCTATGAAGCAGGGTGGCCCTCTGAGTGTCTGACATGGCCAGGAGTAGGAGAAGGATAACAGCAAGGAAAGTGGTCAGGGTGGAGTTGAAGGCAAAATACTAAGAACCACTGAAGGAGAGAAAAGGATAGGAAAGCAAAGCAAAGGCTAACAATCATGACCACAAAAAAGAGTGTGTGAGTGTGTGTGTGTGTGTGTGTGTGTGTGTAAGTACACTATTAATGAGCATGGAAACTTTGCATTTACAGTTGGGTTATTTTTGGTCAAAGGACTGGAGCCGTGTAAACAGGTAAGTGTGGACCCCACGTTGTCCAGGTTACACACGCCTTACCCACCACTCGTTTCCTTGGCAGACAATAAGCCCAAGAGCTAGCACTGCGGAGACCTCCTCAGGCCCGTCAGATCAGCCAGAGGAGGAGGACAGTCTTTCCAGTACACAAGCCCTCTCCTGTCTCAACTTCGGGTGGGTCTTCCGCTGGCTCAGGCAGCAAGTCCTCTCATTTTGGGGAAGACAGCACCCCCAGAAGGCCACCGAGTACCCCTGTCAGCTGACACAAAAGAAAGGACTCTCTCACAGAAGCAACAGAATCCAACCTCAAGAATCCATTGAATTAGAACACCCTGTGTTGCCAGATTTTAAAACTTGTTGACTGCCCCTGTTCTTCAGTCCCCGTGAGTCAGTTTTTTTCCCAATAAACAAAACCCATATCCTTGTTATCCACGTCTTCCTCTTCCCACTCACCACCCGACTCAGGCTGAAAGTATACATGTGATCTAGGAGACAGAAACGTAGTCCCTGGGAATTTTAAGGAGGAGTATTCTTCCTAACATGAAGGTGCTCGTCTTCTCTCCCTTTCTTACTGTACTTAACTCTACTTTACCATTAACCTAAACCCGTTTTCAGAAGGCAACCCGTCAGATGCCCAGCTTGGCAGTTCAGTTTCAGCTGAACTTCTGGGACTCAAGCAAGTGGTAGTGGGACTGAGTCACCAGGAAGACCTTCAATGGGCCGTGCTGCAGCTGTTGACACAGTGGTCCTGATGCTCCTGGGGGACCTGGCTGGTTCCAGCACGTGCTGCCTTGACTATAGTGGCCTACTTAGGAGCAATGTGAGGACTGGGAATGCTATTCAACCATTCTAAGCCAACCTTTCCTCACTCGTGAAATGGGAAAGATGATGATACATACCCACAGGGTTGTTGTGAGAATGAATGCGGTAACACAAGCACTTCATAATATTATTGTTGTTGTTGCTATTACCCATTCTCCCAAGAAGCCTTCATCCAAGGGACATCCGAGAGTAAGAGTTTAAAGGTCAATTCTCATTGAAATATTTCCCACATAGAGGCAGAATGTATCCAAAGCTGTGGGTTTCAGCATATCTTGACTCAGCCAGGTCCCCTCCCGGCCCATTCCCCACTGTGCCCTCTGAAATTCCTGTACAACTGTCCTCAAACGTTCCTCTAAATGTCAACTTCTTTGAACAAGGCTGCACATACTCGCCCTTCCCACCCTGACCTCCCCATTACTGTTCTCAGCTCAGCTCCCTAGTACTGCACACTGCTGTCCTCCTCATTCCCCACAGGTGCTCCAGAACGCTCCTTCTTCAGTCTCTGCTACAATCCATACACTTCAGAGTTCACGTGGTAAAGTGTATCATTCTTTAGTCTCAAATTCCTTCCTTCCCTCAATTTCAATGTCCTTATTCCCTTCCTTCCCTTTTCCTTCCTTTCTTCCACAAATATGTACATGTAGGAGCTCCAGACACTTTCCTGGCTTACCCAAAGCAAATAACAAAACAAACTCAACCGGAGGGCTCAAGCGGCCTATCATTTAGGAGATAAAGCCACATACACACATGACCATAAAGGGGTATGGGTGACGACAGTCTTATGAGGTACACGCTGGGTACTGAAAAATAATCAACTCAAACATGGGAAGGTTGATTTTAAAAGGTTTTCTATCAGAATTTCCTGGAGTAACAAATGTGGTTCGTTTAAGTCAGTGGAGAAACTGGTGTGGAGGTAAAGTGGGCAGTTTGGGCTGGTTGTGTGTGAGAGACAGTGGAGAGAATATGGCCCAAGAAAGACAGTACAGTGAGAGGGAGGAGATCCAAGAACAGGGCCTTCTCAGCAATGTATGCCCCTGGTCACACCCTGCGTCTCTTCAAGCCAGGCTCCTCACTTTACCCACCTCTCTGAGCACATCTTTCCGTTCGACTAACTCCTCCACCTTCACTTGCTGTCTGACCTCACCAAGACTCTGAAGCCCTTTACTGCACCTGTTCTAAGATGTTCATTCGCTTCCTTCCAGATCCAGCATCCACCCCTCCTTCCCAAACTGCAGCAAATCCCCCACATCTAGTTGCATTCAGAATGCCTTGCTCTCTTCTTCTCCTAGATTTTTTTAAAAATTATATTCAACGCCCTGGCTGGTGTAGCTCAGTGGATTAAGTGCAGGCTGCGAACCAAAGGGTCGCCAGTTCGATCCCCAGTCAGGGCACATGGGTTGCGGGCCAGGTCCCCAGTGGGGGCCATGTGAGAGGCAACCACACATTGATGTTTCTCTCCCTCTCTTTCTCTCTCCCTTCCCTTCTGTCTAAAAAAATAAATAAATAAAATCTTTAAAAAAAATTATATTCACCAAAATCCCCAACAGGACACTCTTGGCCAACACACAAAACATAGGGCTTACCTCTCCACCCCCTGGAGAATTTTCCCCATCGCCTTCTCAGTTCCCCCACAGCCAGGGGAGCTTGGCCTTAAAGCCTCTGCTCAAGGGTTACTATGAGGCCAAAACGGAACCCTCCAGGTAAAGCTGACTGTGCCTTCCTTAAACTGCCCCCAGTCCCCACTCTGCTGCCCTCACACTATGGCTTGGACTTTTTGGACCTCTCTGCATGACTGATTCACCTATACTGGGCTCTGGCCGCTTGAGGGCCAGCACCAGGTCTCAGTTCTGCAAGATCTAACACAGTATCTGGTACACAGTGGCCTCTCCACCTCTGTGGGACCAGCAGTGTTAAGAGCGGGAACAGCGTCGAGGGTGAGGGGTGAGGGGTGAGTGGCCGGAAGAAGAGAAAACGGCAATCTGTGTAATGGCAATCTGTGAGGTGGTGACCGGAGACGGAGAAACCTAGGACCAGAGGAACTTAGCAACTAATTTGAAAATGTAATTCAACAGCTATACATGGAGCCTTCATGTTGCTTTAGACTACACACTATGACATGCCTACGAGGCAGATGGTAGCGTCCGTCACAGCACATGGAGCCTCAGTTTTGCTGTCATTTGAATTCCTTCTCTCGTCATTAAGTCAAGCTCTCAGAAAACCTCAACTAAAATGAACTGTTTTAAAAGACTGCCCACACTAAGTAAGTAACCCTGTACATTTTTCAGTGTTGTAGAAACCTGCTTGACGAGTAGGAACTTACCTCTGTGATTCATGCAATGTACTTTACAAGCCCTTACAATAAATATGCTTTGCAAAGAATTAGAACGCTAAATATTCTTTGGCGTTGTCATGCTAAAATTTAGAATGTGAGTCGAAGTGTTTAAAAACAGGAAATATTTCAGAACTTTCTTATTCATGATGGTGTCAAATACACTGTGAAGCTATCAGCTGCATGCCAACTGTGAGCGGGATCCCCGCTTTGTGTTGCATACCTGGGCTGGGGCTGGGGCTGGAGGAGGTGCGCTACACATCAAGAGCACAGGACGGAGTCACGGAAAGACACCAGCTTTGCAGTAACCTCAAGCCTCTTGCAGAATTATTAGACTGACCAGGCACATGCTAATCTAATAAACCAGTAAGTTTGGGGGGTCCACTGTCTCAAGATTCAAAACTGAAATGATTCCTTCAAGTAAACCATTCAACCTTGCAGACTATAAAGCTCAGCTGCTTGACTTAGTGAGGTACTGCCCATATTCATATTCTAGAACCTATAACAGTACCATAAGCTAAGCTAGAAACATAGTGTATTCAGCTCTCCCCAAACACAGAAATGGAATAAGCTCATGTAAATTTTATAAATCACCAGATACCAAGCCTTACTTAGCAGGAGCCCAATGAGGGAAAAAAAAAAAAATGGTATGAGAGCTCATACCATACCAGCAAAACAGAGGCAAATCATTTTTTCCATACCTTAAGGACACAGTGTGAAAATTCATGGCTAAGAGGATGCACAGGCCTAGGTCTACCTATCACAAAAATAATGTTCAAAATCCTCTTACAAAACACTGAAAAGAAAAATGAGGCAATTATAAATGAATTCAGAGTGCCTGGTAAGGTCCTCACCCCAATATATAAAGAAGAGTTTTGTTTAGGGAGGATAGATACTTAAATGCTTCAAAAATAAACATCTTCTCATTATGAGCTGCAAGTGGGAGAACCCGCATTGCATGCACGGTGCTCTCTGATTTCAAGATGGATGGGTGGGTTTTACATTGCATTTTGCCTAAAGTCAAGCTTGTCCTGCTACCCCTAAGACCCCAACAGAGAACAACACCGCTTTCAAAGGTGAAATAAGATCCTCATCAGATAACACTGAGCCGCTGAGTGAGCTGGTCAGGAGCAGGGCCCGTATAAAAGCCTTAGGATAAATTCCCAAAAGGATTAGAAGTCTAGATCAAGAAAGCTCCCTGCTAAACAATTTCTGTTTACTCTCCTACCTTTCAAACGAATTCCATGGTTTTGATGCCCATTCGATTTCAATCTAATAAGCCTCACAAAGAACTACTCCTGAGAGGCATTTTCAAACGAGAAGGCAAACATCAAATATCTGTTCAGATTGTGGCTGTTGGATGAAAATTCGTCTCATTATTGTTGAATTCTCTAGGGTAGAAGGAAATAAGAATGGCAATTTGTTTTTCCTCATCCGCATCCATAAAGATTATTTTAAGTGCAAACCCCCAAAACTAAGCATTCATGTGCATGCATTCCCTCTCCCCCCTCCCCACGTCCCTCTCTCTCTCAACTTCCCTGTGCATGCGCTGGAAAAGTAAGACGAGACACTATGCACATTATAAATGTTAACTTATGTTTGGACAGTTGTTCAGAGTTTCAGTCTCATCAACTCCTCTGCTACCTGTCTTTGGGCCTAAATATTTCTCCCAAACAGGGATAGGGATGAAGGGGAGAATTTTTCTCCAGTAAAGGGACTTAAAAATTCTGTGAGCACCCTATTGCAAACCACCAACATAACTGATTCCCATAAGCATCAGAAGTGAATTCTAAAACTACTGGGCGAATGACTGGCAGGTAGGGAACAAGATATGCATGTGGTCTCCAAGAATTATCCCACAGATTATTTACTCGTTATCAAGGAGATTAGGGACCTTTACAATGGAGAGGTCCAGTGAACACCAACCTAACCAAGGGATTAAAATCAGCCTGCCTAACATCAGATCAGGTACCTCCTGAAGAGAAGCAGTGTATTCTCGCTAGCAATGTTTAACCTGAATCTGATCATTAGGAAACCACGTGAGAAGAACCCAGACGGGACGTCACGCTTCCAGACAACTGCCTTAGACTCTTCAATCATGTAATGTCATGAAATGCCAAATGAGGAAAAACAAAAAAGGCAGGAAGAGGAGACCATTCATAAAGGAGACTAAACATGACAACCAAAAGCTGTTTATAATCCTTGACTGAATCCTTGATCAAATCTACAAAACTATGATAAAAGATATTTTTTAACAATTGTAAAGATCTAAATATGGACTGTATATAAGACACTTTCAAACAGTCCAGGAAAAAAATAGAAAATAGAAAATGAGAAAGCAAAGATGAGAAAACTATTAAGGAAAACTCCATTAAGTAGGAAATCCAGATCTTTACTAATAAAGTACTATATTTGTTAGACTTGTGTGACAGAAATATCTTTAAAATTTACATATTTAAAGCATGAACACTTTTACTCTAAATAAAACTTGGGTATTAATGTGATTTCTCAAGCGATATAAGCTAAGCAGTTCCTTAATCTGCATTCACTACTATATCCTGGCACCTGCGGCTGCAAGGAATTTTCAGTTTCGTGCGTTAATACATATTCACCGCTTAAGTCCCTCTCAAAAGACAATTTGGTCCAGTTGAAAGCAGATTAGCATCTGGGCATTTTTCAAAAACATTTCAGGTTTCAGGAGTTTATTTAGCTTTTGTTGCCATTTAAAAGAATAATGTTTGCCCAGTGGAAAGCTAGGGTCTCTGCCCTCAAATAATCACAAATTTCAAGGCCTTGGTATCTTATGTTTACCTTCAAAAGAACTTCTTGGACATTTTTTCTGTTTCTCACAATCAGGAAGAGTTTGCTACTTATAATAGCAATTCCTGCAAGTTATTGTAACATTTCCTTCTGTTTTGAGCAGGGCCAGATTGCTCTGCTTCTTCCAGCCTAAGCGTAAAGTCATTACACAGTGCACTGAACTCAATGGAGGAAAAGAGAATGATACCAGTCTTTATTATCCTTTCATGGTGCATACCTCTGATATGATTAAAGATACAGATTTAGATTTTTTCCTAAGCAAATGTAGACATTCATATATACCAAACACTTTGCAAGCAATTCAGAAAGTTCAGAGTCTCCGTGAATCCCGTCATCACTCGTAGGCTCCAAACCCAAGTTCTTATACAAGACCCCCTGGCTTCAAATCGCAGGTCCGCACTGATTTGCTGTGGATGTTTGAAAAGTTACTTAACCTCTCTGGACTTTCCATTTGATCTATAAAATGTCACACCAATAGGACTAACCTCAAAGTGCTGTGATGAGGATTTAGTAAAAGTGCCTAACACATAGTAAGTGCTTACAAATTTTTTGCTGCTGCTAGTTGCTGTCATGTACTTCCTTTGTTTTAAAAATCTGCCAGGACTTGTAATGACTACAGAATTAAGTCCAAGGAAACTACCATTAAATCCTCTATAATAGGAGCCTGACATACTTTTCCAGTCTTATTTAACAAGGCTCCCCTCCGGACCCCCACACTCCTTGCAGGACCCGTCTCCTGCTGTTGTTCCCTGTACGTTCTCGCCTCAGTGCCTCCGTTTATACGGTTCCCTCACCTTGGAACTACCCTAACCATGTTACTCCTTCATTTTTGCCCTGCTACCTAGCTACCCCCAAATGACCCTTCAAGACCCAGGTTAAATTCAAGCTCTTCTGCAGAACTGAGCAGGCTGGAAATAATCTCACCTTCCTTTATTCTACCATAGCACTACCTGCAGTAAGTGCATATTTTATCCTGTATTAAAGAAATGTGCTTCCATTTCTTCCTCTCCCACCAGACAAAAGCCCCTGTGTTCTGCTTATCTTTTCATGCTCCAAAGCCCTTGGCCCAGTTTCTTGTACACAGACGCTCCATAATCAACATTTGCTGAAACAAATGGTTAATCTGCAGGAAATAATTAAATAGATAATATCTGAAATTGAATGTCATTTCCTCTCATATAAAATTTAACTAGCTTCTATCTTAATGAAGTCTAGTACCTAGATGTTTATATTGGGGCAAGGGAACCTAGCGATTTATAACCTTTTTTGTCTCATGGCACACAAAAACAAGTTACTAACACTCGGCACACAGAAAATATATTTTTTGCCGATCTGACAAAAAATAGGTGTAATTATGATTCATTCACAGCAAATGGCCATTATATTGGCTGTTGTCCTTTATTTTATTTGACAGTCTAAGGGAATAGAGGTCAGTGTGCCTGACTGAGCAGTCAGGTATTGCATGTTTTATAAATTCTTACGGCACACTGGTTGGAAATCGCTGGTATAGATGTTTCCTGAGTGGAAAAGCTCAGTTTTCTACAATAGACAAAGCTAATTAACAAAAGAATGGCCACATCTTTCTACTTGTCTGTACTCAGAAAATTATATTCTACCCTTTTTTTTTTATTTAAAATAACTTTTTTAAGTTTCACATTTCCAAATCCTCCAGATAATGTTTGGGTTCATTCACTGGTTAAATAGGTTTACCGAATAGGAACATGCCAGAGGCTGTGCACAGAGGTGAGAATAGCAGAGCCTTCCCTTGAAGATCTCATACTTATTGGGGAGATGGGCCTCTCACAGAACAGACACAGCACAGAAGCTGAGAGAGACCTGGGAGAGAAGCAAGGAACACTGGCAGAGGCCCGAAGTCCTAAAAGGCATGCTTGGGAAACTGTGTGAAAAGTTCAGTATAGCTTGAACAGAGGGTGTACTTCAGTGCAACGGTAAGAGACAGAGGTCTGAAGTAGAGACATGGAACCAGATTAGTAAGGCATTTTGATTCGTATCTTACGGGGAGAATGGAGTTTTTAAATCAAGAGGCTAAGATGATCAAATCCATGTTCTAGAGAGACGTTTCTAATAACAGCAGTGTGGAAGTAGGACTGAAGTGGAGAGAAGTTGATAGCAGAAATATCAGAGAAAAAACCAGGCTCCAAGGCAAGATGGAAGAGCCAAATACTGTTCTAGCCCTTAAGTAGTTTTCTCAGTATGGTTGGTGCTCCCTTTTCAGATCCAGCGATGATACCCACTTCCTATGCTACACCACCTTTAATACACTACTGTTTTTGACAATTAGTAACCACTGACACGAACACTGGACAGAAACCCCCTAAGCTGAAAAGATGCATCAGACTCCTAAGGTACCTGGAGTGGACTTGAAGGCATCATGAGCAGGTTTCTCCTTGCTTTTTCTTTCATTCATTCATTTAGTGCTTCCTCGCTCGCTGAGGTCCCACTATGCACTGGCCATTGTCACCCTTAATACCAAGGACATGGGGATACACAAGACATTGTTCCTGTTCTCTGGATGTCTGAAGCCTGGCAGAGTGTTAACTGTCACCTGTTCAAGAACAGGATTTACTCAATGGGCAAGTTCTCCTTGACGGTCTTCACTTTACACGAGGTTGGTAAAAAATGTGTTCTGGATATCGGTCACAACACCAATCTGTAACTCATTTGTACCTCAAATGATGAGTTTGCTACATGAACTGTAGAGTTGAGCTGGGGGGGAGGGTTCCTGTCACAATAATTGGTATTATTTTATATTATATAGTAGATATTTATGAATATGCCCACTCACTAAAATTTATTCATAATCCTGAAATCAATACTAGTGGTGCTTTTGTAGCCGTTCATAGACATCCACAGGGCAGCAAAAAAACTGAGTTGCCCATGAGCACAGTCCCAGCTGAAGTCAACATGAGCTCTGCCTTGTTTCAGCTCTGCTTTCACACTATAAACAAGTGTCCTTCTTTTCCCACATTTTTGTACTTTTTTGGTGATTTTGATGTTTAAAATGGCCCCCAAGCATACGGCTAAAGCGCTGTCTAGTGTTCCTAAGTGCAAGAAAGCTGTGATGTGCCTTGTGGAGAAAATGCAAGTATTAGATAAGCCTTGTGCAGGCATGAATTACCGTATCAGGAGTTCACTGCCCACGAATCAACAATATTAAATTTATTTATTCTGCCTTTAAACAGAAACAAGGTTCTGTATTAATTGGCTGAACAAATGCTGTGGCAGAGGCTCAAGGAACGTAGGCCTGTATATCCCCTGGGATATACTGAAACAATGATTCAGTATTCGCTAATTCAATATTCATGGAGACTTGATAGAAATGATAGCCAGATTCAACTATAGAATATCAGGTAAAGAAAGCAAAGAATCAGCCATAAGACACTGACTATTTTTCCGGCTCTATCTTCTGAGGATTCAGGAGGGCCACAAAGTGCGGAGACAGGAGTCACAGGCTGAACCCTGCAACACTGGAGGATTCCGCATTTTCTGTGCCTGCGGAACCACTCAGACACGGTTTCACGACGTGCCCGCGGCTCTGCCAGCGGACAGGGGAGGACAGAGGGGGGGTCAGCAGGCACGGGGTGCTGTGGGTCAACGCACACAGGTCCTTTCGGGTGCTGCTGTTTTCTCTTCATGTCCTAGGCTTGAAGGCTTGTTACTTCTTGAGGGCCGCTTACTTCCTGCCTGACACTCGGTTAATGTCCCCAGCAACACAGGAAGCCTGATCTGGTGCCATGTGTGTTTTTTCTGTACTGAACCTCAGGGAAGACCGATTTAGACCATGAAGCCAAAAAACCAACTTTTCTCAGCAAATAATCCACCCTTTAATTTCTAAAACTGTATAAACAACGACATAATTTAAATCCCACCAAATCACCCAAAACATCTGAGAATGCCTCAGGAAACATGCTTCCCTTTGTAAAAGCTAACCCCCCCACGCAGAAAACACCTTCCGACATCAGTGTATCGAGAGCTGACTTCCTCCCTCCAGGAATTCCACACATAGAACCAGAAGCATCAACGGAGAGTCCCAACCTGTCTTCTTGACTGTCTCCCAAAGTTGAGATTGCGTTTATTTGTTGAACAAAACAGTCATCTAATTACAGATTTATTGAAAAGCTCCCAAGCATGATGAGAGGCCAAGGCAAGGAGGAGGAATAGCTAATCAAGGGCAAGAAAAGCTGGATCCAAAATAAATATAGTACAAAATCTTAGAATAGCCCAGAAAGACAGCTGATGACCTTTCTTCTAAAATCTCTTAATATCACAGTGTCAAATGGCCTATGCATCTAAAGCCAAGCACATAATTACTGGCATGAAGGTAAAGGAATAAAGTAAAAGCAAACTTACAAACAAGAAAAGTTGATAATACAGTAACTTGTGTTTTGAAATGCAAACTGAAACACAGAAGACAAATACAATCACTGCACTATACTTAGGAGTCAGTCCTTGGCAAGGGATTCTCTCTCAATTCAAGGACACAGTAGTCACAGGAAGCAGTCAGGGCTATTTCAAGCTCTGAAAACCACCACAGTTTCTAAAGAGATACTATATATTATTTTTCCCTAAAGACTTTATCCTGCTACAATGGCTGTAAATTGCCGCACCCTTCATTGAACTTGGCTGAACTGGCGCTGGGCTGTGATTTGCGAAGGAGAGGACAGCATTATGGTATGCAAGGAACACAGAACACACCCTGGGGACCCAGCCTCACTTCTTTGATTGCCATGCACGAGCCTTGAGCTACTGCTAAATAATGATTTAAGAACTGCTGAAATCCCTTCTCCCACTTCTTCATTCCTAAAGCATTAGACAGCCTTGGCTAATTGACATTCGGGTGCCAGAACCCTAGTTCCCCCAAAATATCATAATATTAAACCACAGATCGACTGAGAGTCAAAATTCCTTTGAACCCTCTCCTTCCTTAAAAAATTGCTGAGACTAGATAACCAAGTACCACCAGAGATGCTAAGGCCTCTTAGTTAAACATATACATTCATGGCAACTTGAGAGAAAAGCACACCACCCATCCAGTATAGAGCTGGTGTGTGCTCACACCCATACAGGAACACCCCCCCCCCCCCGTTTTGATTATTTACTTGCTACACGTGCCTTTCTCTCTGTCTGCAGTTACAAGTTTGCAAATCTGTAGGAAGGAGAAAAATAAATCCAAGTCATTGGCTGCCAGTTTCCTGAGAGGTGAGCACAGAGACTGCTGGCTTCGGCGGGCGTCAGACTCCACCCAGACCTTCATGCACAAAAGAGACGGGTGCTTGCAGGAATGGCTCTAAAAGCAAAACTACATCTCCTCCCCATTGTGAAGGCCGTCTTAGATATTTGGTAGGAGAGGGAGAGATGACGAAAGGGGAAAAAATGAAAGAAAATCTTGTGTAAGTTTCATGATGAAAAGAAATTCATTAATGTATTGTCTCAAGTTATAGAGAACCAGTGAAACCCCCGATGTGACACACAAGCCCAAGTCAGACTGTCACCCCCGATGACAGTTCAGGATTTTCAGAATGTTTAGCAGGCACTGCCTAGAATAATGTTTGATGCACAAAAGACAGGCAAGAGTAGAAAACTTCAACCCCCCTAGAATAATTAAACTGATGAAAATTTCTAGAAGGGTAAGGAGGAAAGGGCACAAGCTAGAGCTTTTCTCTGACATTTTCTATGACATTTTCTCAGCAGCTACGAATTGCCAACTTAGAAACCACTACACGACCAGCTGAAGGGATATGTAGGCACGCCTGAGTAGTGACCAGCACAATCCCACGGCCTTCCTTGGCCTTGTGAAGACAGGCAGCAACGAAGCCACAGAAGATGTCCCACCTCGTTCCTGTACCTGCATCCGTTCAGCCTCAGAAGCAGGAGAACCAGATGCTCCCGCCTCCATCACCTGTGATCTCAAGAACCACGAGCGCCATGGAGAAATGCGGGTGTTGCCCATTCTCTGAAACAAATGATATCTTTTTCTCTTTGTGAGTTGCCAGGACATCTGAACAACTTCAAGTACAAATAGTCCAAAGTTTTTAGTTTCCTCTAATTTTTTCCTATATGCATCAGCTTCATGTAGAAACTCCTGGGTATAAGATAGAGGTCGGATTTTAAAACTTATTATTAAGTGATAACACTACTAAGTATTTACTCTTATTTATTAACTCAATTTAATCCGATATTTAATTTCAATGCTAATTTTTTAAGAGATTTTTTTAAAATGTATTTTTAGAGAGAGGGGACGGGAGGGGAAAAGAGAGGGAGAGAACATCGACGTGAGCAAGGAACATCAATCAGTGGCCTCTGACATGAGCCCGAGCCGGGGACTGAACAGGCAACACAGGCACGTGCCCTGACCAGGAATCGAACCAATGACCTTTTGCTTTGTGGGACAACGCCCAACCAACTGACCCACACCGGTCAGGGCTCAATGCTAATTGTAAAATATGCTACGTAATAAATATTGTCTTCGACATCTGGAATGATAAAACAGACTCAAGTATTGTTTGGGACACTGCCAACTGTCAGCTGCAATGTGGGAACCGAGAATGTAAAGAGACATGAGATAAGGCCCAATACAGCCTTCACAACCCAGCTATCCGTACTCACATATTTATACATAGCGTCTTGCACGTCTATGCAGTTTATATATAAATATATACGCCCTTTCATGAATAGAGCAAGTGCATCAGAGGTGGATAAAGTAAACATCTGTGTGAAAATGAATTATATGCACTCACATAGCCTTAAATCGGTCACAACAGTCCGCTCACTTGTTTTTTTTCCTGCTGTGGACATTAACTATTTTACGAATTCAGGACATATCTTAGTCATAAGTACCAAAACCTGCTGTCACAAGAAGTTCTGAGTTGAGAGAAAAACCTGTAAAGGAAACTAGCATTTAAAAAAGTACAAATACATGCAAAAGTCAGTATTCCATTTAGGGCACTCACAGAATTCCCCTTGGCATCGAAGCCCCGCCTAAGCTAACTTCCTGAGTTTACACGGGAGGAAGCCGATGCCCAGGATAAGCGATACACCTGAAGTTCCACGGCTAATCAGTAGAGAAGTCAGAGCTATAATTTCAGTCTTGGGACTATAGGAAATCACCCACAGAGGCTCTCACCGAAGTCCTCTGGGAAATAAGGACACTTGTTTGCAAAATGCCTAGTCATTTTCCTCTGTCCAAAATGACCTAACTTTCCCATGAATCTCGGCTCCACTGGCCTCTCCTTCAAGTAACAGAGTAAAATAGTTCCAAGAACCCAGAGTGTCTCACTGACTCACTCTGGGGAGGGACACACCAGGGACAGAAGGACAATCACTTCCTTCATCTTTGCTCTGAGTTTCAGCTGAAGGTGAGGCAAGTAGGAAAATATTTTTGTTTGTGTTCAACATACTTAAAAAAGAAACTAAGCTCATATATGTTTAAGACCTGATTTAAAAACTCCTAACAAAGCATCAGATACAAACAAGTTACAATAGTAGTAAGATCAGGAAAATAATCAGAATAATGGCTGTTTTTAGTGCTACTGCATTGCACCCAAAAGCCGCTGCTGACAGAACTGCAGTAAATTGTCACAGCAAACCTAGAAGGCGGGCATATGAAAATCCTCATTTTACAAATAAGGAAGCTGATCCAGAGGCATCACAGGAAAAGGTGGTGGTGAGCAGTGATCTGCAAGCAGAACAGTCTCACAGCAAAGCCCACACGCTCACATCCCATATTTGTGTATAAAACACATCTTTCCTAGTTTAGCAATTTTATTAAGTGCTTCAAGATTCATACTTTGGGTACTGATTTTACAAAGCTCCCTTCCAACAAAAGTTAAACTTTATTAAGTTTGTTTAGAAAATGCTGTGAAAGCTCCTTCTGAGACCCAGCCTGCCTGCTTGGATCCGTTTTTATTTCTCTGTTCATTTTCTTACTCTTCAGGTCTCACAAGCTAATTCTTCCTCGGGGCTGTCACCTTGCCAGGCTCTTGCTCTGACTGGTGAAATATCTTCCTCATTTCAAGGGAGCCCAGGCACCTCTTTCTTCTGGGTCTATTTTCTCTTCCTCTCTAATCCCTTCCTGCACGCAGCGCTCTTCTCTGCCAGGGGAGCAAGGCTTACCACATCACACACATATCAGAGAGGGCTTCCACCCGGCCAAATGCCCAAAGTGACCTGTGAAAACATCTTCCTCTGTTCCTTGCATGCTTAAGACATTGAAACAGACAAATCACCTGGCTACTACGTACAGCCAACTTGTCTGCTTTCACAGATGTTTACTTCGGCATCGCTCCCTGGAGCTGCACAATCTAAATTTCCGACAGGTCCCTAAACAAACAAAATACAATCACCACCAAAAGTTATGCACAAAAATATTCAATGGAGTACTACTTGCAATACATCCAAACTGGAAAACTACTGTAAAAACGATGGATAACTGAATCCCATAATAGCTAGGAAAATGAAAAAAAAAAGTAAAATAGTGCAATATCCTAGATGAGTTCCACAAACATAATGAGGAAATTAAGCCAGACATAAAAGAATATATACTATATTGTATTTACATAAACTTTTTTTTAAGATTTTATTTATTTATTTTCAGAGAAAGGAGAAGGGAGGGAGAAATAGCAATGTATGGTTGCCTCTCACATGGCCCTCATTGGGGACCTGGCCCTCAACCCAGGCATGTGCCCCGACTGGGAATCGAACCAGGACCCTCTGGTTCCCAGCCCACGCTCAATCCACTGAGCTACACCAGCCGGGCTGTATTTACATAAACTTTAAAAATAGGTGAATGAGGCATTAGAAATGAGGAAACCAGTTACTCCCGGGAGCATCGGGAGAGGAGGGCCCTGGGGTTCTGGGGATTTTCTGCCAGTCCGAGCGCTATTACACAGGTACGTCTGTCCACTTCACCACAGTCACTCCATCAAGCCTTCCACTTAGGATCTGTGCTCTTTCCTCTGGGTATCAGATACTTCAATGAAAGGCTCACCGAAAGAGACCCTGGAGAACATCTGCTCTGCCCACCTTGGTTGACAGAAGAGTATGTAACTGTTTCCCATGGAGGTTAAATGTCTCAAGGACACAGGAAATCCAAAGAAAAGCTGGGACTGAACATTAGAGCTCTTAACTCCCCATTCAAGTACCAAAGCTACCTCTCAAAAGTGGAAGGATATTTCTCTAATTTCATTCCTTGTTGTGACTACAGCTAAGGTTTAGAAGGATTAGGATCACCTTCTTAAGAATACAGACCAGAAGTTTCCAGTCTCCTACCGACAGATGCTCCAGAAGAAGCTTCAAACACTATTTAGGATACAGCAAATCAGAAAGTCAGACAGAGCTGTGCTCACACCCTGCATTCTGCCCCTTACTAGCTGTGTGATCATCAATCAGCATGCTTCCCAGCTCTCTCTGAATCTCAGTATCCTCATCTAGATCCCGAAAATACTAAACTTACCTTGCAAGGTTGGAAGGAGGAGAATATAAGGTCATAGTGTCAGGGCAGTGCCTGGCAACATGGCAGGCCCTCAAAAATAGTCATTGAAGGAAAATTGAATTAAATTAGTCTGGTGTTTGTCACTTAGTAAAGGTTCAGTAAATAATTAGGTATTATTATTACTGAGCAAGAGAAACAGGGAGAAAAGCTGTAAATAAGCCTATGTGAAAACACCTCATTTTTCTGTAGGGTCATTAATGGGCCCACAGCGATTCTCCCTGGCTTAGACGGGGCACTGGAACGGTTTGCGTGAAGAGCAATAGAGGACTTGAGGGGAGGGCGGTGCTCTTCACACACTGCCAGGCCTGTACTCTCCTTCACAGCGTCAAAACATGATGTGCTCACTGACTGTCACAACATGCCTAAATTCTACAGCCACCCATGCGAGTCATATTAGTTTTAGAATGAAGATTTTAAAGAGGCAGGTGGGTCGTAAATTCTCATAGACATAATAAGTAGACTGACTTTACTACTGGGAAAAAATTTACACAGCGAGTATATAGCAAGGCAATTGCAAGCTTTAAAGATGTCAGAAATGAATAATGGCAAAGAGTGATTTCACTTACATTAAAAAGGCAGGTTTAATACTGATTTTTTTCTTCAGCTCTTCAAATCTTGCACACACTTATTAGCAAACTCATCCATAAAGTTCTTCAACACTGAAAAGAAACAAGTAGAGAAGACATAAATTATAACTAATTTCAAATCACAGCACACCAGAAAGAAAAAATCTGTAGATGGTAAGTTGTCTATGCAAAGAACACTAAACTAGATAACACGTGTTATTAAAGTTTAAAAATGTGTTAAGGACCAATAGATTTCACTGATTTAACTCCCTCCCATTTCATCCTTCGGTCGTTCCTCCCCCACATCCAGCACGCCCTCCCTCTCGGTCTCCCTCACTCCCTCAGTTGCTGGGCAACCTCAACGGCCCTTGAAGCCTGAGTTTCTGCTGAAACCACCATCCTTAATCTTTACAGCCCAAAGTCCCTGATACATGTCTGCTACTCTATGAATGTTTGTTGAGTAAATAAATAAACCACAGTTTTACAATATTTAGTTAAGATTTTAAAAATGAAGCAATGTATTATTTTCTTGTCCAACAAGAAGAGCAGGTAGGCAATATGTAGAAATGTAATACACTGTTTTATAGATGTGTGTTTTTGATTCCCTTATCTCTTTTAAATACATATACTCAGAAAAAAAGTCCCAGTAGTATATATGCAGACATGTAGATTCCCACCATCACAGTAATAAAATATATTTTGGTAGTAAAGGAATTATTTGGAAAGTCTAAGTTCCTTTTGAGGTGCTCACTCTTCCAATGTCTCAGAACTACCTCCATCTAAAAATGAGAAAGCAAAGTATTTCCAAGTTAAATACTAGAAATACTACCTCCCATGTGCTTTTCAAATGTATACAGTTGGGGCCAATTCCAGACAAAACTATAAAGTAGGAGTGCAGCAGCTTCCCTCTTCTAGCTGCACCTTTGAAGAGTCGGTGACTGCAGAGGTTTAATTAAGTAGGAAAAAAATAGGATAGGCTCCAAAGTTCCAATAATTTGATGGATATCCTTCCTGAGAACATTTTCATTAAAAAAAAAAAAACCCTCCAGAAAGCTGGTGCTTAACCCCAAAATAAAATGAATTACTGACAGTGGAATTTCAGGCATGAATGGAGAACAGAGATTGCCTTGAAGGAATTTCCCAGTTGAGGTTCACATCTGTCCAGTTAGCCTCCCCTAAAGCTGGCTTTCTATATGACCTACATACACGGGTGGCCAAAAGTAGGTTTACAGGTATAATATAATAATTAATAAATAAGAATAAACTGTTTTATGTACTTACGACTGTAAACTTACTCTTGCCCACCCCTGTATATACAGCAATCTAGGTAAATTTTAAACAATTTATGATGCATACATAGGTAAGCCTGATTTTAAGATTAGTTTGTGCTCCAAAAGTAAAGTTACATGACTCATCAGTTTTCAAGGTCAGTGCCCAGGAACACTCTCCCACAGGTGCTTCTGAGAATGGAGGCGGGAGTGAGTGGATGTGTGGTAGTGGGCAGAGCAACGTCACCTTAATTGATATCTTTTATAATTTGATCCAAAACTGGCTTAGGGAAGAGTACACTTGCACTGCTTATACAAGGGTTGAAAACTAAATGGTGATTTCAGTAAAGCTAGTAAAGGAAAATGCCAATGAGTTCATAAGATAGAATAGTAACCCCAGCCCGGCTGGTGTAGCTCAGTGGATTGAGCGCGGGCTGGGAACCAGAGGGTCCCGGTTCGATTCCCAGTCGGGACACATGCCTGGGTTGCGGGCCGGGTCCCTGATGAGGGCCATGTGAGAGGCAACCATACATTGCTCTTTCTCTCTCCCTTCTCCTCTCTCTGAAAATAAATAAATAAAATCTTTATTAAAAAAAAAAAAAAAAAAGAATAGTAACCCCACCAAAATCCAACCACCATCCCTAACAGAACCTTTATGGGAAAATGTGAGTTCCAGGTTGGGTCCCAGAACACAGGTCAGCCTGCATCCAAGCAGGCAGGGAGCCAGGCCTCCTCTTCCTTCCTACCCAGTGCCTTTGTCTCCTGCCCTGGGACAAACAGCAGAAGGTAGGACACCTTTACTTCCACGAAGACTGAACCAACAGTGAGGGGATGAGAATAGGTGAGGAGAGCCTGTGGATACTCCCGAGGTGGGCAACTAGGGGCTCCAGCAGAGAGCAAGGCCCAGCAGGTTTCTGTGGGTCAGTCACTTCCCCGGCCCTGCCCCAAACCCCATGAGCCCCCTTGCTAGCAATTACATATGCAAGGTTTAGATATTTCACATACATCCGGGCCTCATAGAAATGAGGAAAGAGAAAATCAGTGACACCATTTAAAGAGAAGAAAAAATATATAGCTATGAGTTCTATAAGACCCAATTCAGAACAACATGTGAAATTAGAAAATAATTTTTTTTAGAGTATTCTAAGAAAGTATTGCCTGAATTTGCTCCAGAGGAATTCATTTACTAAGAGGCACTGGCATAGTCATCCCTCCCTCAGCACAAAGCTCCGATTATTTGACCCAACCAGGACTGAATACATAAAAACATTTATAAACATAAGCCACTGGATTTTTTGAGTTTCCATCATGAGCCTTGTTCAAGTCAGTCAAAGATGTCCTTTGTTATACAGTTCTGATCAAATGCAAGAGAATTTAGTCATTTCCTCAGAGACAGACGTAAGCTGTAAATATGAACCAACCAAAACGGCCAGCCGCTCACAAAAAAGCCCACTGACAAATTTAATATAAAAACAAGAACACATTATTAAACTGAAAAAATAAGGCATAAAAAATCCAAACCCGTGCAAACAACATTCTTAGCAGAAAAACCCATAGTGTAATGACAAAGATAATTACGAACAGCTTTTCATTTGACTCAAAATCTTTTTTTTTTTTAAGATTTTATTTATTTATTTTCAGAGAGAGGAGAGGGAGGGAAAAAGAGCAATGTATGGTTGCCTCTCACATGGCCCTCATAGAGGACCCGGCCCGCAACCCAGGCATGTGCCCTGACTGGGAATCGAACCGGCACCCTCTGGTTCCCAGCCCGCGCTCAATCCACTGAGCTACACCAGCCGGGCTCAAAATCTTTTCTTATACAGAGTTTTCAAAAACAAAAACAAAAAACAGTATGTATTTGTGTTCATTTAATAAAAACAAATGCTTAACATCCTGCCCAAACCTCAGATTGCAAATTCCAAGAAAATCCTCCAAACCATTAAATAAATGACTTTTGTATATCCCTTTTCAATGGATAACACACTTATTACTATTGCTTATTTTCTAAATCTTTTTGATATTCTAAAGCATGACCATCATCCCTGAGAATAACATGTTAGATTTAATCATTAGGAATTAAAGTTACTATCTACAATAATAATGTCATTTTTCATACTTTAAAACTAAACCAAAATCCAAAGTTTCTATTCAGGTATGACATAAGCATCTAAAGCAGGAGTCTAAATAAGGACTGCCACTGCTTTGTAAATAAAGTTTTATTAACACAGCCATGCCCATTCACTCACGTATTGTCTATAGCTGCTTTTTCAATGACAGAGTTCAATAGTTGCAACAGAGACTGTAAGACTCCAAAAATATAAAACATTTATTATCTGATCTGACCCTTTAAGAAAATATTTGCTGACCTCTGGTCTAGGAAACAGCCATGTTAGTGACCCAAATCTTGAAATAAGAAACACTAATCCTGGCTTAGTCATCTTGCTAAATAACTACCTTAGTCATTTAATCTTTGGCTACTTTAATTTTCTCACTTATAATACAATAATAGATAATATTTACTGAGAACTTATATAGCAGGCACAATCTAAGGGCCTTACTTTTAGTAAATTAACAACAAAGTCATTCATTTAATTATGGCTCAAACCTTGTGAGGAAAGTAAATGATTGTCCCCATCTTACAGATGAGGGCACTGAGGCAGAGAGGTTACACGACTTGCCCAAGGCCACACTGCCATTAAGTGAAAAAATCAGGATCAGAACCCAGGCAACCTGGGTCCAGAGCTGGTATTATTCATCCCTGTGCTAGACTGATAATAATTTTAATTTTATAAAAGTTACAGATAATAAAAGGAAATCTGAAAAGGTGTACTGGTTAGAAATACTAGTTTAAGACAGTACTGTACACCTCTGAAAGGATTAAACTAAGATACCTACAATAAGCCCTGGCCCGTGTGGCTCCCTTGGCTGGGCGTCATCCCGCAAAACGAAGGGTCGCCACTTTAATTCCCAGTCAGGGCACGTGCGTGGGTTGTAGGTTCGGTCCCCGGTTGGGGTGCGTGTGAGAGGCAACTGATAGATGTTTCTCTCCCTCTCTTTCTTCCTCCCTTCCCCTCTCTCTGAAAATAAATAGAATCTTAAAAAAAAAGATACCTAAATTAAGACTATAACTGGACTTCCACAGAGTTTTAAGACCCTTCCAATTTCTAAAATTTAAGCTAACCTTAGGATATTGGGAATAAAAAAGCCCACAATGATCTTTCTTTTTGATTACCACAAGTAATCAAACAAACTCACTGACCAATGCCTATCTCCCCCTTGGTGGGCAATGCCTCTCTGGACAGTTCAGCCCTTCAGAAAGCCTTTCAGATACAGACTTACCAGAGGGACCTTACACCTTCCAAGTCTGTTCCCATCTAGTCTTATCCTCTGCCTAGTTTCCATCCGGGAAAAGGCTGAGCAAACACCAATGGGAGTTATGCAAAGACTTTTAATAGCTTGGCAAGAGCTCCATCCAGATAGCAACTGTCACATGGTTCAGGAAGATGTCCCCTTGCTGAATCATCCCCACTTCCTGAAGTTCAGGATGTTTGGAGGAAATGTGTCACCTAAATGTGACCCGGTGCTCTTTTGTACTAAAAGACAGGTTCACAGGATCCAAATAAAATAAAAGGAAAATACACTGCTAGTTAGTCATCACCAAGTTCACACTTTGATAGAGAGAGTACTAACCATCTTTCTAAAGCAGGCTACTCTAACTGGCACTCACTGTGTGCAGAGTAAAGTCCAAGTCTTGAGTTCAATATTTCAGACCCTCCTCTTACCCCTTACCTACTTTTCCAGTCCTACCTCTTTCTGTTTTTCATCTTTCATGTAACAAGGATGGCCTGTTTTGTTTTCTTTAGCACATCGTATCTGCACCTACTTCTAAGAACACATTCTGTAGTCCTGTAGCTTCTCTTTTACTACCAACCTCACATCCAGTGAGGCATTGCGGGATACAATTTGTATTTCCTGGGAGGACTGAATTCTCACAATCCAGCAAGGAAACAGGTACACCAAAGACCACACTAAAGCTCGCATAGTAAAGGTTCAGGTACTACAGGATTCTGGCTAGGGGGTCTAAAAAGACTTCAGAGAGAAGCCATCACTGAGCTGGACCTTAAAAGGGGGGAAAACAGAGTGTGCTTAAGTTTACAAAGTTGTAGGGTAACCAACTAGGATAAAAGTGTGCATACAAAACTTCAGAGCCCAACAGAGCTGGCTCCAGAATTCTGGCTCCCTTTGACTAGAAATAGGAATTGCAGGAGTTGCCATCTAACTACCAGGCTGATGCCTACCATGCTGAACGCCGTATCTGTAGCTAGTTTCCAAGTCTTGTTCAAACAAGAAAGCCTTTCCTGTTCCGTCCCTACACAGTCTTCCCCTTCTCTCCTTGCCAACAGCATTTAGTGGTTCAACCCATTCATTCATGTGGGCATTCACTCACATACGGATTTTCACCGTTTAAATATTCTACAAGTATGTTTGGCCTCCTCAATAAGACTTTGTTATCAGAGAATAGATTCTTCCAAATAGACCTTTGGCATTGTCAAATATTAGGTTTGAGGGCCCTGACAAATAATGCTAGTTTAGCTAAGAAGCAAATTTAAATTAGGAGGTTGGGCTGTTTGGCTAGCTACACAATGCCCAGCCAGCCATAAACATCTGTATTCCAACATGGTTTTGCTTCCTGCCTGTCCATTAACTCATATGAATTGACTTAAAACTTCTTTCTTTGTGCAATGGTCAGAAAAAAAGCTAATGACTAGGGCTCGTGATAGAAGGAAAGATGAAGTTAAGCAGGTGCAAGAAAGTGATGGCTTTTAGCCAAAAAAAATAAATAAGCATTAAAGTGTTGAATAAATTACATGGTACAGTGTAACTGCAAATCCGAGGATGAACAAAGGGGCTTGGACTTCATCCTGTATGCTTTCAAAGGGGTTAGTGCACAGTTTTCTTCTGTGTTCCCACATTACCAAGCTCTGTGTTGTAAAGTACTAGCTGAACTGAATACTGTGGTCATCTCTGATGTCCCACAGTCCTTAGTGAACCTATTCTTCACGCCACAATCAAACTGACTATGGTCAAATTTCCCTCAAGATTCCAAAATTTTAGTTCTTGCAATGTCTACTGACATATTACATCAAATAAGGCACACATATTTTTCAATTAGCATGTTACTTCATAATCGTATTTGTAGTACTTAGTAAGGGCTTCCCTTTTTTTCATTTCTAAAGTTTTCATGCATAGCTTTCTTTGCCAGTGTTGACAAATATTTTTTTATTTCCCACAAAAGATTCTAATTCAAAATACTAAGTAATATTAGAATTCAAAAATGACTTTTTTAAGTTTTGACTGAATTGAATGAAACTATGAAAGTCTGCCATGAAGTTATATATAAAAATAAACATATGCACAGTTGCATGTGGTGTGGGGCAATATTCTGGGGGTGGGGGTGAGGAAATAAACATAGATCACCTTCCCAGCACACCAATCCTTTGTGGCAAATATTTTAAAATTTATTTTGTATGAAAAATATCATGACCTATAGTGAAGATTTCATAAAACAATGTATTAAAACATTAAAAAAATATTATGGACTACAATGTAAAATTTTCCTAATGATATATTTAAACAATGGACTTCAATTTAATTTGGGGCAAGAACTTTAGAATAGATGTTCCTATTAATTGCACACATCTTGAAGCATAAGGGTAACTTAGTAGAAATCAGAGATTACTGATTATATAGCCAGTCGTGTCCTCAGAGAGAACATTTCTATAAATGTTCTGAAACATGTCCTATCATGTTGAAAATGTAGGAGAAATAAGGGTACTGCCCCTAAAATTCTAGTCCATATAACCAAGAAATCCTATAGAATCAAGTCCTTCCACCTTTATCATTAACCAATACGTTATCACAATTATCATCCAAAAAAATATGAAGTCAAACCACCTCAATCCCATATGCATTCTGAAAGAGCATTCACAACTTTTGTGAAATGTGTCAGAGTGATTATTTGAATAAAAACAGTGACTCCAACCCACTGGTACATAACATTTCACCACGCCAGGGGAACGCCGAGAACCAACACACCTCGGGAGGTCGCTTTGCTGTGGAGTCAATCCCTCATGAGTTCACTCACCGCCGACCCAGCAGAACAGTGAGGCCTCTTTCCCCCTAAACTGCCTGCCATGAAACAGATGTATTTTCATTGTCAGACGAGGACCATGCTCTCTGCAAATGTGTGTTTTAGAAAGAAATGGATTGGCGGGCTCGCCAACTTATTTCCTAAGTGTTAAGCTACTGGATTATAAAGAACTGAATACACACACACACACACACACACACACACACACACACACATTATGGTCTTGTATTGTTCTGAATGCCCTGCTATAAATACATATATTTATATATAAATATTTTTAATAAATAAATATAAATATACATATTTAAAGCAGGACATTCAGAGCAATACAATATAAGACCATCTCATAGAAGTGCCCAAAGCTTATATTCAAAGCTGAGGGTTTTCTGCCTGAAAGAGGCCTTACTCAGCAACTGCCTTTTAGAAATCCTGTCAACCAACATAAGACCTTGAAGTTTTATAGACTTATTTAAACTAGAATAGAATCTATTCATTTAGAAAAACTGCATTTAACATATCTGACTATTTGAGTTTCAGCTTCCATAGTCAGAAAGACACACTGACCTATAAATTCTCTCAATCTCTAGAGCGAGCCCGCTGCAATTCTGGAAAGGACAGGCTGAAACAGGCAATGCGTCGCTACGCAGGTACTCCTAACCGCTGATAAGAAGAAAAACAAGGCAAGGGACAAAGCAAAGCTCACTTCCATCACGAAAGGGTTTTTCCCAGTAAAAGGCAACTCCATTTTCTTTCAAACTTGTCCACCCAAGGTTAATAGCCTGTCTTTGCTTACCCTTTTCACCCCATCAAGAAATGATCTGCTCTCTTTCTCATTCTAACAGGGGCCGAATGAGTAACGGTTCTCTCCAGGCTGCACTGGCAACTGGTAATGGTTATCAAAAGCCCTACAGATGTAACAGCCTTTGACTCAGCATCGCATATTTATTAAGCTAAAGTAAACAACTGGACAAGTAAGCAAAGACTTTTGTATACCATTTTCAAGGCAAGGTTATTTATGAGAAAAAATATGGACACAATCTACATGTATCTAACAACAGCCACACTGAATATTAATTAGGCAGACCGAGGTTGTAGAGGTTGTTTCTGTGCAACCGCGGAAGTTAAAACCAGACAATTACGGTTTTAAACACTCTCTTCTGCCTCTCCATCACTGACCCCCCAGACGCTACCACCAGTCACATCTTTAGAGAGCGATGGGGGTGGGGGATGAAGGGAGAGGCGTACCCATGTTTTTCCAAAACCTTTCTGGCTCCCGGAGTCCGTGGTAAGTTTTCTGCCCCCCCCCAAAGGTATGCCATGGGCTCCAACATACAACAGGGGTTGCCTCCGCGTGGTGAAATTTCAGATAAATGTGCTTTTTTTTTTTTTTTTTTTGCTTATCCACATTTCATAGTTTTACAATAAAGACTACGTAGTATTTCCGTCGAAGGGAGCAGGGTAACACGATGACTAAGAGTGGAGAATCTGGAACAGATCAGCCTGGGTTTACTCTACATGATGCTGGTCAACTTCCTTAACCCATCTGAGCCTCAGGCTTCCACCTTCAACAAACGGGCGGGATAATGTTACAGGTATCTTTTTATGAGAGACGCTAACAGAAACCTCATATTGGATAAAAGAGATGATTCCTATATACTATATAAAACACAGTTTATTTAAGTGTTTATATTTTTTTCCTCAGGGCTGCCAGGCTACAATCCATTCTTGTGCCCACCATTCTGAGCGCTGAGCGTAGAAACAGCCACTTCCTCCCGGCCCTGGCGTCACAGGTGCAGCACAGCAGCCGCGTCTGTGGTGCTGGCGGGTCCCGCACCTGCGGGGCAGCAAGTGCTTATACTTTTAGAGAAGAAAATCTAGACCCCAGTCTCACGGGAGAAAATACATATATAAACGAAAACATGGGGGAAATTGCACCCGCAACGGTAACCAGAAACATTCATTAGGCGTGGCTAAGGGGCCAGTCGCCACCCTTCGTGCCACCAGTGGCTGGAGAACACCCTGCTTCCTAAAGCGAAGGGGGCCTCCCAGCTTCCACGCCGCCTCTCATCCTCCCACCTTTAGGAAGTTGAAAGAGACGTTTGGGGGAAAAACTGGACTGGCAGCCGTATTATTCCACAGAAATGAGTGAATAAGCATAATCAACAGTTAGAATTACACTGTCCACAACAAGTTAGTGCATCAAGTCGTTACTAGAAAAAGAACATTTTACCTATATACCTTGATTTTAAATAGTCAACTAATAAAAAATATATAGAAGTGCTTCCTGAGATTAAGAACCTATAACCCAGAAAACATGGGGAAAAAACAACAAACTGTCTGATGCTTCTCCTGCTACATTTGTTCAGCTGCCTGACCAGCAGTAACCAATGACTCCTCTGTCCCTTCAGACCCTAACAACGACCCTCCTTCATGATGTAAAAATGGGCTTTGGCTTTTTTTTTTTATTATTATTCATTTATTGTTAGACAGAGGGAAGGGAGGGAGATAGAAAGGGAGAGAAACATTGACGTGAGAGAGAAACATCAATCAGCTGCCTCTCACATGCCCCCAACAAGGGACTTGGGGACTGAACCTGCAACCCAGGCACAGACCCCCAGTGGGAATCAAACTGGTACCCTTTTCGTTTTGCAGTAAACATTCAACCAACTGAGCCACGCTGGTCAGGGAGGGCTTTGGGTCTTTGAGACCACTGCTGTTCAGTGCCTACTCTTAAGAGGAAATAAAAGCTAGTTTAACAGTAAATTTTTACTATTTTTCCAATGCCTTAAAACTTTTTAACCTGGAATCGCTCCATAATGATAAAGAGATATAACCTTGAACTTGACTTTGAGTAAGTGTCCTCACCACATTTACTTGGTCTGAATCTTGAGCCAGGACAAAAGCTCATGGAGGCTAAACAACGCTCATGGACTTAAAAACAGGACCATAAGCTTAATTTACCAGCGCACTCCTTCTCCAAAACCTTTCCTTATGGAAAACTGGAAAGATATACAAACATAAGTACATTAACACGATGAGGACCCTGTGCCTATCACCACCTCAGTCACTGCTCGTGGCCCGGCCTGTTCCATCGGCGCGTGCTCTCCCCCATCCGCACCCCCGTGGCACCTGGAAGCAAGCCCCCAAAATTAACGTCATCGTTCCGTATTTCAGTATATCTCTCTAAAAGGTAATTTAACTGTAAGACTATTATCACTCCCCCCCCAAATTAGTAATAATTCTTATTGTTAGGAAGAGGTATTTCTATTTTAATACCATCATGTTTCCAGTCAATAAGCGTATTTCCAGTTGTCTTTTAAAAGTCATATTTTCAAAATCCATTTGTTGGTTCCCATCAGGGTCCATCCACCATATGGACACTTGATAAGTCTGTTGAGAACTTTTTCATCTACAGGTTCTGCCCTACATCTCTTTTCTTTCCCCTTGCAAGTTGTTTAAAGAAACTGGGTTGTTCATCCTGGAGAGTATCTCACAGACTGACTATATTCCTAAGTTCAATTTAATGTGCATCAGCTCACCTTCAAAATGCAGGCTGGTTAACTTTTCTCCTGCCCTTGTGGGTGGACAGATACACAAACAGATATCCCAGGGAGCACTGAACGACAGCAACGTGCTTCTCTATTCCGCCGGCATTAAGTAACACGGAAAAGAAACAGGGACAACTTTCAAGAATTCTATAAAACTGTCTTCAGGGTGAAAACAGAAACTGAACCCTGGGCTTATAAAATGGCACCATTTAAATGAAAGGAACAAATGACAGCTGGGGTTTTAGGGGGAGGAGGGATGGAGCAAAAAGGAAAAGGGACTTGTGGACATGGTCACGGGGGTTGCAGGGGGAGGGCAGTGCAAGGGGACTAAATGGTAAGGGGAAAAAATTATGATAAAAATTAAATTTAAAAAATCAATCAAAGGAACGAGAATAGGAAACAAACGCCCCAGACTGATCCTTTCCTTCCCTTCCCATTCCCTCTGACTTTACAGAGAAGGGAGGGGAGGCTACAGCAAGCCCCCTGCACAGAATCCTAGCTCCACCCCTCTCCAGCTGCATGGCCTTCAACAAGCTTCCTTAACTTGTCTGGGCTGCAGGCTCCTTATCCGTAAAATGGAGATGATACACCTCATAACTATTGTGTGAGGATTCAGTGATAATTCAGAAGGGGAGCTTGGCACGCAATGAGCTTTCAAAAAAAAGTTGCATTATCCTTTTTAACAATTGTTATCCCTAACTACAAGTGAAAATCTCCTCCTCAAAACTAGAGCTCAACTTTGGGGTGCCACCTCTTTTCTTCCCCCGCGAAATAACTACTCAGTTGTGTTTTACCCTAAAGACTTTGCCTTAACTTGAGTCCTTGCCAATTTCTGTCTATAATGGTACTTCGGAACAAAACTGCCCCTGCTGTGTGATAATACATCTTCCAAATTTTGAAAACAGCAGGCAGAATCAGCTGTCCTTGTACACTCAGGGAACTATCTTCTTGACTAAAGCATTCAAGTGAGGGACAGAGAACTTTTTTTTCCCTTGACTAAGAGACTATGATGTTCCAAGCATGGCCCTTAGTACTAGAAACATCCTGAATTCTAATTTGCTTAGGAGGAATTCAGTTGTCTTATTAATAAAAGTTCTCATTTAAATACTATGTATTCAGTACCTACCACTGGGCTACATGCTATAGGGGATAAAAAATTAATAATAAGACACAGTCTCTAGAAAAAAGTTTACAATCCATCGGAAGAGAAGAGAGCCATACTAATGACCCATAACATAACATCGTGTAACATGAGAGGCGCAATGAAACGCTAGGAAAAAAATCAGGGGGGAAAAAAACTTACAATTAAGGGTAGTTATTGGAGGCTATTTAAAAAGGAGATAATAGGTAAAATGAAAGTTTGAACAAAATGTAGGATTTCAAAACAGCAAAAGAAGCACTGGAAATGCAAGGAGAAAGAACTTCAGAGGAAACCGAGCAAGGGGGCCGAGGAGTGGGGTGTCTTCAGGAAACTGCAGTAGTTCTGCTTGGACGGAGCGCAAAACGTGTGAAGGGACCGTGAGCGGGGTGGCGACATCCTAAAAGCCCTGGGTGAGTAATGGTAGGAGGTTGGACTAGATTTGGTTATTGAGAGGTTTTGAGGTTTTCTGAGCCAGTGAGTGGTATGGTCGCGGTTCTGTTTTACGTAAATGAATATGGATGCATGGAGGTGAGGGGAGACCACCTGTATCCTAATTCAGAAGTCAAGGGCCTCTGAGTCAAGTCAACGAGAAAGGAAGATACAAATACCAGCTATAATTTGGCTGGAGAAAATATGACTTCATGATTGAAATGATAGAAGAGGTAAAAAAGAACTCAAAGATGGCTCCAAAATTTTGAACTCAAACGTCTGGAAACAACAGTGGTGTCATTAACAAAAATGTGTCAGTTCAAACAGCTGGGGTTGGGAGAGAGGTTGAGAGAGTGAATCCCATTTGAAGATGCTGAATCTGATGTACCAGCAGAACACCACAATGGGCCACCGGCACCAACAGGAAAAGCAAGAGAGAAGGCCAGTGAGAAAAGCTGGGAGAAATAACACGTTTAGGATGCAGCAAGGTGAACTAGCGGAAACAGAGAAGTAGTGCTCAGAGAAGAACATTCGGGTTCGTACAAATCACAAGACAAAGAATGAGAGTCTCAGAAGAGTCAGGAAGACAAGACATATTACAGAGATTAAAGGAATAAATGAAGAAGTAAAGGCAATGAATGAAGACCGCTTGCTTAATAAACTCAATATAAAAGAATAAATAAAAGATGGGATCTTAAGAACACAGGCAAGAGCACTGAAGAAAGGAAAGAAAGGAAAGGGGATATCCCAAATGTTTCCAATGTAGATGAAAGTGGCAGGGAGGAAACGACGGACTGCCTGCGACGGGAAGGAAAACGAGCGAGGGAAGAAGCGGAGGCAAATGCAAGCACAGAAATATGTTAGTGAAAAACGAAACTGGAGCTTGCGAATCAAAATGAAAGGCTGCCAGCTTTGTTTTGTTGGCCTACATAGTTTCAAAAAATGTGATTTAAACCTGAAGAGATTTCACCTATAAAACTAGATACTTGTTTTTTCTAGAAAAAAACAAAGTTGGACAACACTGGGCCCAAGGGTCCACAGGACAATCACTGCTGTCCCCACCTTAGACGTGGCTGGTGGCCTGCAGTTTGTCACCGCCTCATTCATGTCAGTAATTTTGACAGCCCCTGTTGGTAGTGGAGTTTGTGGGTCCTGATCTAGATCCTTTCAATAAAGGGAGGCGATGTCATCCTTAGAGAGTGAGGGCTATAGGCTGAGACTTGAAATCTGAAAAAAGAGTGACCCAAGGGAACAGGTGAGGAAGTCAAGAAGAGATGGACAACCAAAGGACCACTGTCCACTGGCCTGCTGCGGAAGCCAGCGATTCATCACTTTGCCTGGCAATGCCCTACAGCCTGGAGGCGGAGGTCACGGGGCAGTCGTGGCGTGAGACAGGAAGACAGAGCTTCTGGGGTGCTGGAGGGGCCCTCACTAAGGAGACAGGCCGGCACCGGCCCTTGATGGGGAGCGCGAAGGGCCGGCGGCCTGGGAGAGTGAAGGAGGGACATCCAGGGAACAAAGAGCTGATCTGGAGGAGGACAGATAGAGGGAGAGACCTCAAAGGCAAGATAAAAAGGATTTTCCTGGAATTTTTCTGGCAAGAACTTGAAAGTGTCATCTATACAAAAATATTAGAGGACAGACACACATCAAAGGCTACGTGGGAAAGACTGGAAGACAACTTTGGAAGCGAAGTAAAAGCAAATATAATTATTAAAAAAGGGAAAAATCAGTCCTGCAAAAATTTACTGTTAGTGTTTCTTCATCTCCCTGTCTTCAACTCCCAGAAAAAAAATAGAACAGATTTTCTTTTATGAAAAAAGTGAAAACATGACCAGACTTGGTAAATCATAATGAAATAAGTTTAGAGAATTATATTTTTGTGAAATGAGCCATGTGAATGTTAAACAAGACTATTTTTAAACTACACCCTTGAATTCCTTTCAAATATCTTTAAATACCATTGTGGAGATAAGTACACTCATTCTTTGTTCTTATATGCAGAGGGTTATATACATTATCTAAAGTGTTAAAGAAGAAAGGAAAGCGAAAGTTCAAAGTTAAAGTCTTCAATGTCTCACACAGCAAATGCATAGAAAAAGGAGACACACTCACTGTCCATAGCCAGCTGGCCAAGTGTCTAAACACTTGGGGTCTGCATATTCCCTAAGTCCCTTTATGTTTAAAAGAAACACACACAAACAACATATTAAATGCACAGAATAATTCTACACGCTTACACCCAGCGGGCAGCCGGGCAGGCAGCTCTGGGGGAGCAAAGCAACGGGTGGTGCCGCAAGGGAGCAGAGATGGGGGCGGTGGCGGGGTCGTGGGTTTTCTCTTCAGTGCTTCAGTTATCTGTTCTTGTAATGGGAATGTATTTGTAAATTTTTAAAAAGTGAATTAAACTTTAATAAAATGAAGCTAAAGCAATCTTTCTAACAATCAAATAACTATAAATCCAAGTGAGATCCACTGTTTCACGTACTAAAAGACTGGTAAGACACCATATTTACAAAGTTGTGAGAAAAGAGGAAGTCTGATACTCTGCTGTTGCTGTTGTGTTTCACGGCACAGGGTTTAAAACGTACAAAGGGGCCTGTTCAAAAAATCAAGGCTCCTTCCCTCTCTTATACCCCTTATACCCAGTTCCTCATCTTGGAATCAACTACCCTTAGGAGTTTCTTGGGTATCCTTCAGAGAATCTACTAAATCACAGGCGGGACTGTACACTGACTCACTTTATTGAAAGACAGTTTACCAGCATCTATCATCATTCTAAATACACAGACCTTGTTACTTGGCAACTCCACTTACAAGACTATCGAAAGAGACCTATGGCCCTGGCCAGTGGCTCAGTTGGTTGGAGCGTTGTCCCATACACCAAACGGTTGCAGTTCAACTCCAGTTAGGGCAACCAATTGATGTTTTCTCTCTCATATTGATGTTTCCCTCTCTCTCCCTCTCTCCCCTCCTTCCCTCCCTCCCTCCTCCCTTCTCCTCTAAAACAATAAACATATCCTCATGTGAGGATTTAAAAAAATCAATAAACATACAAGTATCCTCAGGTGAGGATAAAAAAAAGATCTATGAACCTAGATGCTCATGGCAACAGCTTAGAGTTAATGAATAATTGGAAACCACCCAAATGTAAGTAAATATAGTATAGTACAGCCAATGAAACACAACGTAGTCATTATAAAACATGGAGAGCTGTATACACAGATACAAAAAGATGTTTCATTACACACTAGGGAGGAAAAAAGGAAGCTGTTAAAATAATCATACAACAGACTTCTGCAAGCCAACAAAAATTTCTGGATATGCATATGTATGAACATTGTATATGTATGGGATGATACTCAAACAATGTTTAATTTCTGTTAATTAGAGATAATTAGAAATAGGAAAGGAGTGGAGGAAGAGGAAGGGAAGATTTCCATTTTTAATAGGATACAATTTGAGTATTACAATGAGCACATATTGCTTTGGTAACTTAAAGAGTTTAAAAATTAAGTTTAAAAAAATAAAGCTAACAGGAATCAGTATTGCGCAGATGAAAAAAGCCGTCTGTAAAATATTTTGCAGGTATGCTATTAAAAAGATAAAGGCATGGTAGGTGCAGGATTGCCATTCAAGAGCAGCCCCAAAGGCCCAGGCATGAACCAATTCATGATTATATCACAGGCTGAAGGGGAATCAAGCACGCCGAGGGCTGCTGGCGAAGGAAAGGAAAACGGCCCAGCCATCCACGACACGCAAGTTTCTTTCTTGTCTTATGGACCCGAGAAGTAATTGAAACTACTGGCGATGAACAGAGGGGATGGACATGGAAAGGAGATCTGATATATTTATTCCTGAATATAGGAATTCCAGAAGATCTTCAGGATATTCCTTAGGTCCCCTTTCTAAATTTTGACCGAAGAAGAAATTTCTTTCCTTAAAAGGTGGACATCAACTGCAGAAGATAAACTGTAATCCAAGAACATTTGTGATGAGGAAGTGCTATGATGGAAAAGTTGCTTTTTTTAAAAAAAAAGGAGATTTCGACTATTAGAATGCATTAATACCCGTCCATCCCCAGGGCGGATCAAGGGGAAGCATGCATTCACTGATTCTGTAGAAGTTTCCCAGTCTTTCCAGCAGATAAGCCTCTGGAAAGGGGAATTCTCCACGAGGCAACGTTCATTCAGAAACGTGACTGCTGAAGATCAGTAAACTGTCCTTTACAGCAGCTACACCCAAATATCCTCCCCATATAGGTCGTATTTTTCAAACTAAACTTCTTGTATTCATCTTCTATTGCTGCCACAACAACCAACCACAAGTTCAGCAGCCTGAAAGAGCACCTGTTTAGTGTCTCAAGGTTTCTGTGCACCAGAAGTCTCTGGGCACAGCATGGCTGGTTGTCCCCTCCAGATTTCTCAGGCAGAAATCACAGTGGCTGCAGGGCTGTGTTCCTTTCTAGAGATTGTTGGCAAAATTAGTAATTCCGTGTGGCCGTAGGACTGATGTTCCCATGTCCCTGTTGGCTGTGAACCAGGGGTTATCCTCAATGTATAGAGACTACTGGGCTTGTAGCCTCCTTCAAAGTCAGCAGTGGTGGGCCAAGTCCCTCTCACTCTTCAGTCTCTCTGCCTTCCCTTCCTGCCTCTCCTCTCGGCTGCCTCCCTCTTCTGCGCCATCTCTCTGATTGAGTCATAAAGATGTACTTACTTACATGGGACCCTCTGGACAATGGAGGCTACCTTCCCTATCTTAAGGTCAGCTGATTCTAACCTTAATTCCACCTGCAAAATGCCTTCACAGCAGTACGTAGATTAGTATTTGACTGAACAACCAGAAGCCAGGTCTCCTGGGAGGACATCTTTAGAATCATGCCTACCACATTCATTTATATTCTAAGGTAGAAAAAAAAAATACTGACCCCAGGATTCCAATCTGCCTGAATTTTTCAGAGTATAATAATGAAGTAGCATTGCTTTCACATGAGTTATTCTGATTAAGCCTACAAATGGCTCTACAAAATAAATATTATCACACCATCTGTATAACCAACAAAACTACAGCTAAGAAATTAACTTGTCTGGGAACGCAAGAGCTGGACATGAGGGAATCAGAATTAAATCCAGTTTTATCAGTCTAAAAAGCCCATTTCCTTTAATATATCTGAAAAATGACACAATTATGACTTTAGGAAAAGAACAACTTACGTAGTAATGGGAATAGGAATATTGATGTTTAAGGTGGAGGAAGAAGAAACCCAACAGGAGTTAGCAACTAATTGGTTCTGCAAATTAAAGGTAAAAGAGTAACAAATCAAAGCCATCTGAAAGACAACCTGAGGGTAACAAATCATGTAGGCCCAATGAAACCTCAACAATTCAATTATAAAATAGCCATATAGCCCAGACTGGTGTGGCTCAGTGGGCTGGGTGTCCTCCCGCAAAGCAAAAGGTTCGATTCCCGGTCAGGGCACATGCTTGGGTTGCACACCAGGTCCCTGGTAGGGGGAAGGCCAGAGACAACCGAGATCAATGTTTCTCTGGCACATTGATGTTTCTCACCCTTTTTCTCTCACCTTTCCCCTCCCTCTGAAAATAAATAAATAAAATCTTTTTTAAAAATAAAAATAAAATAACCATATAATGGAATATTAGTCCTAATGCTCAGCAGGTTACAAAATACCGTATATAAGACAGGGCATGATGTGTGTACACATATATATGTACATCTTCACATATTCTCACTTATTTCTTCTATTAAACAAATGTTTATGGAGCATCTGTTATGTCTCAGACACTTGCCTAGTTGCTGGGGATACAGGAATAAACAAAACAAAGTCCCCGCCTAGAAACAGCAAATATATAAATAAACAAGTGAAAATATAAGAGAGTGTGATAGTCCGGTGGAGACAACGAGGCAAAGTAAGGAAAGAGAGCTCAGAGCGGAGGGCTGTCATTTTACACAAGCTGGGCACAGAAGGTTGCGCTGCTGTGGTGACATCAGAGCACAGCCCCAAAGGAAATGAGGGACTGCCACTCAGCTCTCCGGGGGAAAGTGTTCCAAGCAGCAGGAACAGCAAGTGAAAATGTCCTGAGGCCAGAGTGTGCTTGGAGAACTACAGGAGCAGACAGGAGGCAGTTGTGGGTGGAGCAAAGTGAAGAAGGTGAGGAGGAGGAGGAGGAGGAAAGGCTAAAGAAGGTGGGGTTGGGAGATGATGCAGGGCTCCTGTGTCACTTTAAAGACTTGGAATGTGATTTCGTTCTGAGGAAGAAGCCCTCGGAGGGTTCTGTGTACAAGAAGAATGGCATGGAGGCGTGGGACAAGATGGGTATTAAGGGTACAAACTTGCAACAAGAGAGCATCTTGAGATGACAGAGAGAGCCAATGCGCAGCATAATGACTATTGACAGCAATACTGCACTACAGGCATCAGATTTGCGAAGAGACTAAAAATTACGCCAACCACTAAAAAGAAAGGATAATTATGTAATATGATAGAAGTGCTAAATATAAATATCATCACTACAACAGTGATCATATTACAATATGTAAATGTATCAAATTAACACATTGTACAACTTAAATTTACACAATGCTGTATGTCAAATACACTCAACAAAAAAATAAAAATGGTATAGTTTACCCATAAATAAAGAATTAAAGTTCAAAACACCAATTTCTAGTAATAACCACTTCTTCATGGTGAGATTATTTATGAACTTCTGTTTTTCAATTTTATTTATTATTTAAAAGAAAGGGTTTGGTGCACAGGATATCAAGCTAGTTTCCAAGTGCACAGAAGTAAACTAACAGCAGTCCTCGGGAGAGAGAATGGTGCGGTTCACGGGCTCTGGATGCGGAAGGCTGGATTTGGTTGCTGGCTTTGTGCCCATTCAAGTTGCCGATGCACTTAGCTTAAAATGGAGGTAATAACGCCCACCTCATCTGGCTCCTGTGATGTGAGTAAAGCATTTGCACAATACTGAGTTCACAGTAAGAGCCCAAAAGTGGTATCTGTCAGTATCACCTATAATGGATCTGGCCAGGCCCGCGTCAGGAAACAGCTAAAATGCACTAGTGATCTGTAGCATGAGTCGGATGCAGATCTGTGCTAACCTGGACTTTTCTTTTCAGGTACCCTTGGCAAGCCTCCCTCAAAGGTAACACCAGTCCAATCTATTTAATTACCATAACCCAAACCAATAGAATCCATGAGGTGTGGCAGCGAAGGACACCAAATCCAAACCAACAAAACAAATAGATTTATCTGCGTTTAATTCATTCCTGAATGAATTAAAAGGGTTTGTGAACTCATCTCTGCTCAAGCAAATTGGAATTCTTTATTCCTCTAAAGTTTTTCAGTCAAGGTCTAAACCAGCCAGTGATGTGAATTTAAAAATACAAGATTATTGACTGCTGTTTGAGAAGAAAGGGGAAAAGCTTTAGATTTTTTAAATAAAAAAGCAATAATGTATTTTACACAAGGACAAATTTCCTTGAGCAAATACTGAAAATATTCAAATGTGTGAAGTTCTGCACTTGTAATATTAACCTGTCAATACAAACTCTCTCCGCAGATGAAGAATACTACATAGACTTTATTTTATCATTAAGAAAAGCCTCAGCCGCTTGCCTTCGACATTCTAGTTTAGATGACAATTACAGCGTTTTGTTTTCTGAGAGGGAGGAATGAACAGCTTTAGCATCTCCTAGTTGATGTGTCCTGTCTAGAATGTCAACTTGGCCCGATGACATTTATTTTTCATGTCGGAAAATACTAGGGTTTGTTCCACACTGGTGCTGTGTATGTGCATAGAAATTTCACCATTTAATTTCTACGTCTGGAAGAAGAGGAGCTTATAATTATTCCATGAGGTATAACTATAATTAGGTTTCCAAGTATCACAGGTACCCCAGTGATCCGATTGTAAAATAACAGAGTTCTGGTACTGTGTTCCTGGGTTGGCTTTTTCTCCCTCTTGAACCATCGCATTCCTCAAACCTCAGGAAGCATGAGAAAATCCTATAAAAAAAAGTCTGTTTGTTTGTTTTTAACAAAAAAACTAAGCTAATACAAGCTGTTATTAGTATTTAGCATTGATGAGAATTTCATACACACTTGATGCTTAAAATTGTTCTTATGAGTTATGTCCAGGAAAATAGGTAACTGGTAAGTTTAGGTTAATTATGTTTAATCTTCTTATTTCTGGTGATGCCAATAAGACTTTACCATAACACAACTTCCTAATTAGGGCCCTACAGCGTGCTGTGCGCGTGCTCCTTTGCACTTCTGTTTTGTAGAAGGTGAAACACGTACCCAGTGCACAGGTCTTACTCAAGTCCAAGCAGCTTGTTTGTGGTTGGGCGTGTGCCCTGCTTGTGTGAGGGGCGGCAGGCAGCAGGGGAGTGCACCTATATGGAATCTCATTGCCCCAACCACCCTCAAAAAATAAGTAAGGTATTTCCTGACCTATCTAGGACAGTGTGTGTGATAGGTAATAGTAGTTCATACGTATGATATGTATCGCGGTCCATATAAGTGCATATTCCACTTTTCTGTACTACTCCCATTCTGGGAAGAATGCAGATAAAATGAAAATAAGCACTCTCAGTTCTTGGTTGTATGATCTAATTCCTGGAAGTATCCCTGTTTATTTAAAATCACAGTTATGGGTTCTACACGCCAAAGACGCTTGTAAAAATCTGGAAGGTCTTTAGGAAAAAGAAAAAGGTATGAGAAACAGACTATGTGAAGTCACTAGTAAAGTACTTATAAAATATAAAATGCCTAATAATTTTAGTCCAAAATATTCCAAGAGTCAATGTCTACTCAAACACGCCCCCTGCATCACTGGAATCCTACGGGGTATGGTAAGACCATGTTTAAGAAAAGAACTGACTCCAGGAAATGAAGGAACAGAGCTTCGATAAAATGAGATCCCTTCGGACAAATGAGAAAGTGTTTTTTAGTTCCCAGGATTATCAGAAACCAACAAAATTAGAGAATCTATTTAGAATCTGTAAGGGAAATAGAACATTTTGAGGACTTGGAAGCGCAAGGAGGCAGTTCACATTCCAGTAATTCCAGGTGTGTACCCAATAAAATCTGCACCATTCATTTCTCATATCAAACCTGTAAGGGGCATTTAGCACTGACACAAAATGTAATATGTCTACAGAGTGGGAAACCTACCATCTGAACTAACAGTAAAAAATAACACAAGTGAAGAAACTGATATTCAAAAGGCAGTAAGTGATAAATCTCCCCATGTAAATATCTACACCAAGCATTTCAGGTACTTGGTAAATACCTTCACATTTTAAATTTTTCAAATTATTTTTATGTTACTCCTAAAAACTTTAATTTGATACAAAAAAATTAGCTGGAGGAGAGAAAATTTTTCCTTAATTTGAAAATAAATCAAGCTGTAAGAGATTTCTAGAGCAGACTCCCTCTTCTCTTTCCTGAAATACATACGAAGCCAGTCATGGAGGATTATCAAATACGAGGGCTCAGTGCAATTCCAGATTCTGAAATTAAACAAATGAAATCCAAGACATTTAACAATTCAGTTAGCCCTGCCTCAAAGTTGCTTTTATTTGGGGGGTGGGTGCAGTTCAGAGGAGCTCTAAAGAGAGTCTTTATTGAAATTTCCAGACACTTAATCCTCTCTCTCCTTCTCTCTCCAAATAAATTTTCTGGAGCAAATGTAAAATAATCACTCTTCCTAGAAATGCAGACCTACACAGGTTAATTTATTAGCTTCCAACAATCCAATAATTGCAAGAAGTAACCAGTTTGAAATCTGAAACAGAGAGGTTAGATGATTTATTAGTAATTCTGTGAGTCATTCTTCCAACTTGCTCTCTCCTGGTCAATGACGGATGTTAGGGCTGTGTCTGCCTAAAGCAGCCTACGAGAAGAAAACCCTAACACAGGATGAGTCCAGACTGCCAACAGCAAAGCACAGTGGAGGTTTCCTGTGCCTTCAGTAAATGCCAACAATCCTCATGTATTAGTAGATTTGCATTCAATTCTTGGGAAAAAGAAACAATAAACATGAAACTCTATTTTTTAATTCCTAACGACTGTAAACGTGACCTCTATCAAATCTTTTGCAAAATCTGTATCACTAGTAATGCAAGCTAAATCCACCACAGCTGGTCTTTTATCAATTTTTCTGGGCATTACCATGATAACTTCTCTTTGACGATATCCCAAACTTTCTCACTTTATGATAACAAATGTTATCATTGGCAAAGAATGAAAACATTGTTAAAGATTAAGTCTTATATGGTTTTTTGTCTTCCAATATGTATATGTTTCATTAAAATACAGAAATGAAGGTTAATGCTCTTTGTTGCTCCCAGGTGGCCATGAAGTGGTCCTATTAGCCATCTGTCAGAAACCTGACGGGCAGGCATGCAGGAAATCAGAAACCTACACTGGACCTTTAATGTCTCCAGCAGACCTCGGAACTAGCACATCAACAGGATGACTCAAAACCAGCACATTATTATGCCAAAAAATACTCCAAAAGCAAGAGATGTATTCAGGAGGCAGTTTTATTCAAGGAGCTAATTGCTAACTTCAAAATAGTCTGTATTCATTATTCAAAGTTCAACTTAAATTTCACAATTGAAGTTCTAAACACTGAATGTAAGTTTAATGTTGACAAATAACTGGTTTTTTCCCCTCCCAGTGCACAGCCTCCTTCAACCATAAGGCTATGATTTAAGTGAGCTATTCATAGTTTTATGTAAAATGCTGCCCAACGCACTTAAAAGAAGAAGTATACTTGCCAGTAGGATCAGGACGATTAACATTAAACAGGGACATTTCCCCCCAACCGTACGATTTCTAAAAAGGATCTGAGTTCATGGAAGCACAGGCTTCCTCCTAGGTGAGAGGCTCCAGGGCCGTGACTCCGCCTTGCAGACCTACCCCACTGCCCTGTGATTGTCACTCCTTAGAGAAAGGGGGAGAGCTGGATTGAAACATCTTTTTCCCTTCAATCCTGATTTATTATTTCCTCCAAAGAAAAGCACAATTCCTGCCAAGAACAGAAAAACAAGGCTTAGCTTTCACATCAAGAAAAAAATAGTAGCAATCCTTTTTGCATATAATAATCACTGGTATTCAGCCCACTCAAGTAAAACACAAAACCAAAGAAAGGAATAAGGAATCCATAGTCCTGACAAGCTTGCAGTAAAGAAGAAACAAGAAAAGCCATGTTTGGAGAAACTTCCAGTGCTTTTTCAGCTCTCATCAGAAACAAGCAGTTACTGTATTTTCTGCGACCTGTCCTACAGGAAAGAGGTGTCTTTTTCTTCCACCATTCTGTCTCTCGGAATAAATCCATTTTGAGAAGAACCAAGAGGACCTGGCACTTTTACAAAACCATGGAACCTTATTGTTGAAAGGACCTAAGCCAACACTAGATTCGAGTGCTCTGTCAAAGCCTGAATATTTTCTGATGCATTGTGATGAATCCTGCCACCTCCGCTGAACGGCCAGACTCACTTGGTTACTGGAAGGGACTGTCCCACCCCAGTCTCAGCGCCAGTTGAGGACTGTCCTCAGGGACCGAACAATAGAAGCCTATTCCCTCTTCCTCTTGGCAACCACACAGAAGTTTTCTAATAGCAGTCCTGCCTCCCTTAACTTCACAGAACATCAAGCTCCGATTCTTCAAACCACTCCTAATAGGACATAATTTCCTGACCTCTGGTCACACTATTTCCACAGCCCTACACTGGAAACCTTCCGGATTTGGCAGCATCAAATGCAGTGTATAGAGCCCACACAAGAATTTCCCATGCCTGCCCTAGCCGGGTAGCTCAGTTGGTTAGAGCGTCATCCCAATATGCCAAGGTTGTGGGTTCGATCCCCGGTCAGGTCACACACAAGAAATCAACCAAAGAATTGATAAATAAGTGAATTCATAAATAAATCATAATAACAAATCAGTGTCTGTCTATCTCTCTCTTCCCTCTCTCTAAAATCAATAAAATAAAAAAATTTTAATAATTAAAAAAAAAAAAAGAATCTCCTACACAGAACACAAAGGGACTGTTATTTCCAGGAGAACTGGGGCACTAACTTGCCTTAAATATGCTAAACATGACTTAGGTTAACTTTCCTTAACTTCCCATGATCAGAGCATCACACATGTGCTCAACCACAACCCCCGGAAGTTTTTATCAAACCAAGTCATCTCCATTTTTAGTTGACTTTTTAAAACTGTAAATTCACAACATGACAAAGAGCCGTGTTAATTAAAATATTACCAGCTTCACTTTCCCATGTCATCTCGCACAGATTATTTTCTGAATGCTGACTGTCGTCATTTGTCCCCCGGCCCCCGTGGCTGTGTTTCAACCACAGCCCCAGTCACTGATAAAAATGCTGAATGAGAACAGCGGTCAGTGCTTCTAAATGGCAACTCATTTTCTCCCAGTGCACATCACTTTTTAACCCAAGAAAATATAAATTTTCTATAAAGCAATAATTTTAAATAGAAAAAACAGCTTTGCGAGGCTGAGAAATCTAGTGAATAGCAACATAAAAGGAAGGACTAACTGTTTCAAAACAGTTCTGTCGGAATGAGTGTGACAGCTTCCTCTACCAGCACGAGGGATCTCTGGTGTTATCCTGATTACTCCCGGGTATGTGCATCGTCTCCAGGATTTATAGGGAGTCTTAACAAAATGCCAGTCATAGGCTACAAGCTGCCAGTTTCAATTCATTCACCATAATATACACCTAGGCACTCAGTGCTAGCCAGATGGGTATTGTTAAGCAGCCCTTGGTATCAAGGTAATTTGGTTGCAACACTGCCATTCCCAAAGGACTCCTTTTTCTGCCCTGCTCAGTTTTGTGACAGAAGGTTTATCCAGGGCACTTAGCAAGAGTTGCTTGTAATCTGATGCATATATACTCATACAATGGCATACTACCCAGCCATGAGAAAAGATGATATACTGCCATTTGTGACAACATGGACGGACCTGGGGAATATCATGCTAAACAAAGTAAGTCAGACAGAAAAAGTCAAGAACCATATGATTTCACTCATATGTGGGATATAAAAATGGAAGCAACAAACAAGACAAACAAACGAAACCTCACAGACACAGACAACAGTATGGCGGCTACCAGGAGGGAGGACGGGAGGTCGAAGAGGATAATGGGAGTCCAACACGTGGTGACGAAAGGAGACTACTTGACTTGGGGTGGTGAACACGCAGTGCAATATACAGATGATGTATTACAGAATTGTACACTTAAAACCTATATAATTTTATTAACCAATGTCATCCAAATAAATGTAATAGAATTTTTAATAACAGTTGCTTATAAACTGCCTCTTTAATCAGATATTTTAATAACTGATTAATAACATATAATTCGGAAAGTATTCTGGTTAATCAGTTTCGAAGACATGGAGGAGGGAAGAAAAGCGGGAACCATTTGATCATTGTCTGCAGCCAGCTCCATCCCCCTATTCTAACAGAGGACACCAGACAACGGCCTCAAGGGCACAGAGAATTACTAAGGGAATCAAACCTGGGCTGGCGAAGTAAATGATGTGCATGGCACCCTCTGGAGTTGCGCATGCTGAGTCCCTGAGTGCGAGGCTCACAGTGACCAGTGAATTTTCTTAGGAACCTTTTCCTTATTATGCCAGATAAACTTTGTAGACAGGAATTGTTTCCTATTCAATTCATAAAATCAATCTCATTTTCCTATGAAACAATTTCCCCTAAAGGGTCACAGAACCTGACAGCTGCTCACTGAGAACTCATCAAGTACCAGGGACGTTTCCAACACAGAACATTAGTCCCATGATGTTGGGCATTCTTGGCTTCTGCAGGGTCATTCATTTATGTCAGTTCATACATGACAGAGAGGTTATCCAGCAGGGCAGCCAAAGCTCTCCAGCCTCTGGACGGTTAAGAGAGCAGTGGGGGCAACCTATCTGTGAGCCAGAAAGGGCTGCCGAAGAACGCAACATTGAAGACTGCAGCATCGCAGGGCACAAAACAGCATTCACACACAGGCCGAGGAGCAGGCCCCAGCCCAGCTGGCCTGCGTGATGACAGAGGCAGCATTGTTGAAGGCCCGCGGGAGAGATCAGACTTGTCAGTGACCAATTGAAGAAATCTCACTCTCTTCAGACCACTGTAAGCCCGAGTTCATCACTATTTTCAATTACCTCCTACCTCCCCCCACCCAGGGAAGTAACCAGGGCCGAGCCACAATATATTCAGTTCAGTGTTATCAAGTATCCTTGAACCACAGGAAAGGAGAACCTTTTCCCCTGTGAAACATGGACCTGGAATCCCCTGTTTAGACTCCCACCTGGGATACAGTGCGCTGAATATGAATGCATTTTTCTGTCTCCCATCCTCAGCCCTGGCTGTCCCTTAGTCCCAACTGCAACGCTCCCCTGCATAGCTGGGCCTCTCTCTCTCTCTCTCTCGTAACCCAAACAGCTGTTCTCTGCTCCAGACACCCTTCCACAAACTTCCACAGTGTCTGTGGTCCTCACCGCAGTTCAGACGGCTCCACTGGATGCTGGCTGTGGGGCTGACTGTCAGGGATTATTGCAGCAAGAGGGCCTCCAGACCCCCCAACAAACCTACTGCAGCTCAATTCTCTTCATTAACAATGAAGCTCTCTATTCACACGATGGGGATGAAAAATGTTCACAACACTTTCCCTTTGACATGCAATCTGCAGGTGATCAAAATATAAAATATAGCATCTATTTCAATTCACTGACTACAGAAGTCAGTGACCAACAAACTCAACAGTTGGCGTTAGGCAGGCAGCCCTGGTGAATTAGTCAGAACAAAAGCTATGTTAGAATGGATCAGAAATGTTTGCGTCAAAAGCATTTCAGAGCCTGCGAGTCTGGCAATATCTAACCCATGCCCTCGTTTTAACGATAAGAAAACCAGGGGCTAGAGGGAATCCCGGTGGGGCAAACAGATGCCTGAAATGCAGTTTGCTACTCGGCAATTAGGATCCTGAGTTTACAGCCTCTTTCAAAGTCTCCTTTTTTAAACTGAATTTATTGGGGTTACGTTGGTCAATAGAATTATTCAGGTTTCAAGTGCACGATTCTACAACACACCATCTGCACACTGCATTGTGCACTCAGCACCCCAAGTCTAGTCTCCTGCGATCACCATTCGCCCCGTTTTCCCTCCGCCACTACCCCTAGCCGCCTTCCCCCGGTAATCACCACACTGTCGTCTGATTCCAGGAGTTTTGTTTTGATTTCATTCAACCCCCCGGCCTCCCTCCCCTCTGACAGCTGTCAGTCTGTTCTCTGTCTCTGTGAGTCTGTTTCTATTTTGTTCATTAGATTCCACATATGAGTGAAATCATACGGTATTTATCTTTCTCTGACTGGCTTATTTTACTTAGCATAATACTCTACAGGTCCATCAATGCTACTGTGAAAGGTTAAGATTTCCTTCTTTTTTACAGCCAAGTAGTATTCCACTTAGTGTACCACAGCTTTCTTTTCCAAGCATCTACTGATGGGCACTTGGGCTGCTTCCAAATCTTGGCTACTGTGAATGCTGCAATGAATATAGGGGTGCATGTATTCTTTCGAATCAGTGTTTCGGGTTTCTTCAGATATAATCCCAGAAGTGGAATTGCTAGGTCAAAGTCTTCTAACATTTCTGTCTACTTATGACCCAGAGTCTATTGAAATGTATTTTTAAGTGACAGAAAACCTATCCATTTAAAAATATTCTGCTTTACTTCTAGATGATGGCTTGACACACAATCTTCACATTCTTTAGTACCACATTAACTTGAAGTAGAAATCATTAATTCTGTAAAAACAGAAAAATGAAAAGCCAAGTGGCGGGGCTGTCACGGAGACTGGCCGGTCAGCGTGTGAGCAGAGATGGGGCTCCCCCAGAGCCTAAGAAGGCAGGACACAGCATCAGAGCTGCAGAGAAAATATGCATACTTGGCCGTTCATCTGACTTAAACTCCACAATGACATCAAACAGGTATTTGGGGTTGTTTTCCCACCTTTTGGATTTCCAAGACTCTCCATGTAGCCATCCTCCTAGGTCTCAAACAACTGTCTAATTTATGATAATCCTTTTAAACCATGTCATTTGCTCTTTGGAAACGGAAAGGATGTAAATTATAAATAAAGCCCATTTCTTCTAGCTAGTGCCAGGTTAGAACCAAAGGTAACCACAATTATCTTTAGCATCATAGAGGCCGGGGACGGAGAGATGGACATTCCCCTCTGTTTAGGCACCGCCCCCTTTGGGAATCCCTCCCGACACCAGGCCTGAGTTACGATGCTCCCACAGGACAACGCACACCCCTCTACCAGATCACACTCTTCTGGAACCTTAACCAGGGGTGTCATGGTTGTAATAACATTTGAACTCTTAAGTACCCTGGTATGGAATTGACTTTGAATACCAGCTATGTGACCTTGAGAATTTTGCTGGGTTTCAATTTTGTCATTTGAAAATGGGAGAGTACCTACAAGTCTTACCTGTAAAAACAAGAATATAACAGTACCCATCTCAGAGGGATTACAAACATTAAAGCCCTCTTATGAACCAGCATTCATGTTACTGCTCTTTCAAGTCCTAACACATTAGTTGTCCTCTTATCTGTGCCTGTTTTTCCTTCATCAACCACATAGATAAGCCCTTGTGTGTGTTGGGAGGAAAAAAAAAACCCACAAGCTTTGAAATCAGACAGGAATGCAGTAGCCTACAGGCTCTGCTATCTACTACATTTCATTAAGTAAAAAGACATTTTCCCACACTTTCATATCACTGAAATTAGAATATGTCTTATAATTAATGGCATCTTACATTCAATTGGGTATTATCTGTGATCTTGAGTAAGTTATTTAATCTCTGTAGAACTGGTGATAGTCCCTTTCTCTGCTAGAGCGGCAGTGAGGCACAGATAACAAAATCACGCCAACCCCTACCACACGACAGGCAGCGCTGCTATAGAATGGCATTTTGCGCCTTTACGTGTCCAGTGTCCCATGTATGGGGGATGCTTAAGATGAAAGCTTAAAAACAGTGCCTGGACCCACTCAAAGCTAACACATACGGATGTCCCTGCTGCAGCAGCCGCAGAAGACACCAGAGGCTTTCAGTCAGGGGGGTCCACCCCACGGCCTGAGGGCCGCACGCAGCCCGGGAGAGCTATGAATGCGGCCCAACACAAAATCGTAAATTTACTTAAAATTTACTTAGTTTTATTACTTAGATATGTACATTTTCTATATTAGTGATCACAGACTTGGGACCTGCTCGACGATTTTAAAAGATCATCGAAAGGGCCACTGCATAATTAGGGTTATTATGTGAGGATTTTTTTGCTTATCTGTGATGGCAGAAATCACGAAAATTATGCACGGACCGTTTTTTTTGCTCATCGGTTTTTGTTAGTGTTTGTGTATGTAAGGTGTGGCCCAAGAAAACTCTTCTTCTTCTTCCAGTGCGGCCCAGAGATGCTTAAGCACAGGCCCAGCATTTAAGTCAGACCTTGATACATGGCAGAAGTCTGCCTGGTTCCCAAGCCCGGGTCCTTCACCACCGGGTCCTTTCTCAGGGAGGTTATGCAACATCAGCCAGAGAAGCAAGCATAGCGTTCCCACACTTCAAGGTCTCACCTTCCAAACAGCCAGATAGCATCCTCCCCAGAAGTGTGCCAGATCCTCCCTGCTCCAGGTGAATGGAGGCAAAAGGGGGTAGGCGGATAGGCCAGTTCTGTGAAGACTGAGTTTCAAGTGGGTTTCCAAGCCTAGTAGGTACTCCGTCCTCCAACTCCGACCAGCCCTACCAAGGCCATGTTTTTTACCTTTCTCCTTCTCTCATGTTCCTGATGTATTTCTCATAGCTCCAGGTACCACCCTGCATACTACTTCTGGTTCTCCCTTGTCTTGAAAGGTTTCCTCCATATTTTTGTTTTCCTTTTTTTTTTTTTTAATTCTGGTTCTTCAAAAGTTTCCCCCCTAATAACAGTTACTTCTCTTTACACAGTACTGCACTTACCAGTAACTGTTCCTTATTCATCCTTTGCAGACATGAGTCACGATGAAAAGTCATTATTTGAAGAGGCCTCATCTGAACTTTCCAGAACGATGATAAACGCACATGTGCATGCACGTCAGAAAGATGGGGAAGCCAGAGGAAGAGGTGCACAATGTCATGACTTTTCTCGCACCCCAGTGAGGATGTCTGCTCCTGGCCCTATCGGATCACCTGAGACTCCAGCGTCACCCCAAGAAAGATCACCCAAGTGAAGAGTTCAAGACAAGGTGCACCCATTCGACAGTCTCACCTTCCATCCCTGTGCTACCTTAATTTCCTTCTCATCTGCGGAAACCTTGAGAGCTTTTTATTTTACACTGTCTCCCATGTCTAGACAATACAATAAATCAGCTGGCAGACTGACTTCCCATGCAATCATCAAGCGTCACATCTCTCCAAGAGGTTCAGAGACATGTGCTTTTAACACAGGACCTTCACCGTGGCAGCTGGAGTTTTTCAGTTTCTGCATAGTAACAGTGACCTATCTATCTCTCCACTGCACCCATGATGGAAACAGGTTAGTAACATGTTCTACGACTTGGCATTACAGAGCTCCCGGGGAAGAAATGCAGATTGAGGCAAAGGCCACAGGGCTACATAGCAGGCGGGGGGGACACCTGGGAAGTGAAGACCTTTGGTCAGAGCACACACCCTCTCTCACTGTTGCTGTGTGCCAGGCCTACATCAGCATCGGACTCCCTGCCTCTAGTCCCCACAACATACTCCAACTATCGAGATGATGGCTCAGCAGAAGGCACTGCCTCCTTCACTTACTAGAAAATAGAAAATGAGCGGGAACCATAGATATGACTTAATCTGCAGTTGGGAGAGACATTATGTATGACTTTGGCCTGGTTCACTCATCCTACAAACTATGCCAGACAGTTTCAGACATTTGCTGAATACAACTGGCTTTTCAAAATGCCAGAACACTGATTCATTTCTTCAAAGCATATTAACTTCTCCTTTGGCGATGTAATTCCTAAATCATTACCCTTAACCATGGCTAAAACACTATATCAGGTCATTGGAATCTTGACAGAAGCTATACTTTCCTGTATTTGCCCTCCATCCCTAGGATCCCCTGGAGAGTTTTGGGTTGGATGGTTTATATGCCCTCTTTGGTAATAACCCACCAATCCTATAAACCCAACATGAGTTAAATATTCCAAAACAACTGCACTTATGTACACATATAATTAACAATCTAAACATGCAGTAGTAATTCATGCTTGGGAAAAATTATTCAATTATGGGTCGGCCATTTCACAAACACAGAAAAAACCTGGCCCCACTACACCATAATCAGGTGGAGATATTCTCCAAGTACCTCATAACTTGTGAGAGGCTAGAGATCTGTTTGATTTATCATTAACAAAGAGGTATGACCTCTTCCTCCAGTTTTGCTAAGGGACCCAACTTTCTAACTCCGCAGACAAAGGGACTGACCATACCCTGGGATTTTGGTGTCGCCTATTATCGTTTGTTTCTTTTTTAAGGGGTTAGGTTTTGGGAGACAGGATAGTAGACAATGGTGTGCTCCACAGAGACCCCACTTTCAGGCCGGTGCACCCATCCCGGCTGCTCAAGGCTCACAGGAAGGTCCCAGCCAGCTGCGCGACAGTGCTCCTCCCAAAGTGATACTCCGGAAGGGGCTGCCAGCTGCCAACAACTGGCTGATCCGGTGACACACAGGTCCCACCCCTGGCCTCAACTGGGGACAACCCAGAAAGCCGTCCCAGGTCCAGAGCTCCCCACACCCCGCTGCCCTCCCTCACCCCTGAAATCTGTCAGCACCCACTCTTGGTCTCAGAGTGCTTCCAGGGAACCCAGTCAAAGGCAGGCAGCTGTCTAAAGAAAGTTATGTCTTTACTTGTTCTGAAAAGTTACACAGACATGTCCTATCAGAAGTCCCATGAAGGCAAATAAATACAGCCTTTGAAAAAACTACTCATGATTCGGTTTAAAAATTACAATTTTTTGATAATCACTTCAATCACTTTCTGAACAGTAGCCCAGCGCAGTCAGCAGGGACAGGAGTTAAGCAATGCCCAGGAGTTTCATAGGTTCACAAGTCAGAGAGGCGACACATCGCCCAGCACGAGATTTGCACATCACCACAGCACACGGCATGAAAAGCTGGCACCAACGCACAGGACACCAGATCTGGAGTTTTCAACCTTAACCATTAGAGCAGCGATTTCCAACCAGTGTGCCAAAATAATTTTTAAAATATGCCAATACCTTACTATTTAGTCAGGGACACTGACCTCTTTTCCCTTAGACTGTCAAAAAAAAAAAAAAAGAAAAAATGGTAACAGCCAACCCAACCATAGCTGTCTGATGTGAAGGAATCAAATTATACTTATTTTTAGGCCAGATTGGCAAAAATATATATTTTTTGGCGTGCTGTAGCACTTTAGCCATTAGTTTATGAGTGCCGTGAGATGAAAAGGATTGAAAATTGCTTCATTAGAGGACGCCCCTCCCCACCTAAGACACACAGGCTTTATAACCTCAAATCCTAGCAAATCTTCACTCTAATGCTCGTGGAAAAGAACAGCTCTACACACAAGTATGAAAATAAGTCCGGGACACTTTATTCCCAGCACTTCAAACTTTTAATAAGAAGGAACCATTCCTAGAGCTGATAGATTATTGATGACTTTGTAGTACTCACTGCGCCCCCGAGAAAGCAGATGGCAGGCAGGCCTGAGCGGGAATCAGGAGCGTCTGCCACCGCGTTGCCCAGGAAGCAGCAGCACCTTCCAGAAAATTTCGAGTAACTGCCCAATACTCATGCCGGCTCCAGTCCAATTTAGGGTCCAGGGACCGAGTTAGGGATGTCACAGGATTGCACAAGTCAAAGGAAAAGCAGGTACATGTATACTGTCTGTAGCTTATTACCAGAGGTTTTGGTTCAGGATGTTAAAAATGTAGATAATGTCTTCCATATGAAAAACTCAACTTCAAATCATACTACTGCTTAACATCTTACAGCTTTTCACACGTGGTCTCCTCTGAGCCTCTCCGCTCTCCCTGTGAGGACCCGGCCGGTGTTACCATCCCAACCGTACAACTGATTAATGGACTTGCCCAGACTCACACACGTGATCAGGGTTGGGGTCAGAATGCCAAAGTCGTGGTTCAGGGTTCTTTCCTATAAAATTCTGCCAACTTGCAATTTTTCTATTTATTTCTCCAGGCTGATGTGCAAAGCCCCAAAACTTTGTCTCCCTCCTTCTCCTTTTCCAGCCCCCACCTTCATGCTGCAGATCTCTATTTCATAGGAACCAGGGCTATCAATGGCAGGTGGTCCTGAAAAGGGCCACAGACCACCATTGATGGTCTTGATCTCTCTCTCTCTATTTCTCTCTCACTCAAAACAATCCACATTCTGTGGATACAGACCACAACTTCTGAAGTACAGCTGACAAGAAGCTAAGGGGATCGATCAGGTTATATGACCGCCCGTATTCAATGTCTATGACTAACCTAGTTCATGTCAGTCACATACACAAGAGGGGGAGAAAAAAGAAAAAGCTTTAAACAGCTCACAGATTGCTTAGACACAGCCACTGTTCTAAGGAAAAAGCCTTTCCACCCTGGTCAATAGGTTTTGCTCCTGTTATTTGAAGCATTTGTTGGATTTCACTCCGGCCAAGCTGGCCTTCTGCTCCTGCAATGTGAATATGCTTGGACTGAAGAAATCAGACAGGCATTTTTTCATGGTTTAATAAACAGAAGTAAGCAGCTCTCTGCCTCAGGTGGATGTATTACAGCTTGTGGGAGTGCTAATGAGAGCTAATTACTCAATTTACTCCATTAGCCAACCAGCCAGCAACAAGGAATGCCTGGTAAAACTTGCTGGGTTCTCAGACTCTGTTTCAAAGGGCTGTTGCCAAAATGATCTGGCTCAAGTGATTAGCACTGGGCTGCTCAACTGGGTTGTTATCTCAGGATCACAAAGCGTAGTCTTTAGTCTTTTGTATCCGGTAAATCAATAGTCAAGTCAGCACCAAGTTTATTCTTCCAGACTCTCTTTACCATTATCACTACTGCCACCTCTGCCCCTAAATGTCCACTCTGGCTGCAAATTAAAAAATTAAATGATAGGCCTGAAATTTCAGGAAAATAGGTGTCCACTGACCATTAAAACTGGGTGTGGCGTTTTACAATGCCCTACACTCAGTGTGCAGCAGTCAAGATTTGGCCAACAGTTCACTCACTTTGATCCTTGAACTTGAGACGTAAGAGGGAACTCAGAACCATGTAAATTTCATTTAATCACTGAAACTTAACTGTATCCACGTTTTAGGAAAAGCATACAAACATATGGCATGCATTATTTAAAAATGCAGCTAATTCATGAATTTATATAAATTATATTTTAAAAGGCATTGTCATCCTTATCTCCCTATTCCTAACGAGGGGAGTGGAGGGGTGGAAAAACCATAGGGCAACAGATCTTAATTTCCCAGAATAGGACCTAGAAAGTTAGTTATTAACCCAGTGGAGACCCACCCACGTTAACCTTCCCCATATTCCAATATACTAAGGTGATGTACTGTTGAAAATACAACCCTGGCTTCAGGGACCAAAAATTAAGAAGGTCCAAGACATATTTTAAAGAAGATTCCCAAAGGGTGTTATCTTTAACTCCACCGAAACAAGACTACATTGTATTATAATTCCAAGAAAAGAACATTTATAATTACTTCGCTCAATTTATTAAAATGGAAAACTCTGAGTAAACGTACAGTTCTTTTTATGTGGTTAACAAGATTTAGTATAAAACCAATCAAATCTGATCCAACTTATATGCAGTATAAAATATGAAGCTTTAACCCCGGCTGGGTGGCTCAATTAGTTGGAGCATCATCCTATACACCAAAAGGTTGCAGGATCTCTAGTGAGGACTTAAAAAAAACCCATATATATGAGAAGATTTAGTCAACAACTTTTCTGCTGAGTAATTTAACAATGTTGTCTTTTCTCATGATTTTCTACAACCTGGTTTTTTTGTTTAAAGACTGTTCAGTTACCTGAATTTTTATTATACATGGCCAAGTAACAATCCATGAATGATGCCAAAAATCTCAACTACGTGTAAAGGAATGACTGGGTTACGGCCCTTCCAAAGAGCCGTCTCTGGTTTTTACACAAACATGTAGACAATATACGTTTTATTTTGGCTGTGAGAACAGTCCTAAGCTGGGGATTCATCATGAAATTCTCCAAGCAGAAGGATTTTCAGAGAATCAGGTGATATCCTTAACAGAAAAGAAAAACCACTTAACAGGAAAATAAGTAGGTCAGATTTTTTAAAAATGTTTCTTACACTAAATATCCGTAATATTTAAAGTTCACAAGACTAAGCAAGTTTACCAGTTATCCTAAAATTTTTAAACAGAAAATAACAGCAGCATTTTCAACTTTGAGGCTAGGACACAATCATCACTGAGCTCCCACAATGAATGAGCCAGGTACTGTGCTAGGCAGCTTGATGTATTATCTTAATTTAATCTTTCTAGTAGCCCTACAACAGGGGTGTCAAACTTATTTTCACCAGGGGCCACATCAGCCTCGCGGTTGCCTTCAAAGGGCCGGGTGTGATTTTAGGACTGTGTAAATGTGACTACTCCTTAACAGGGAAGTGAGAGCTTGGCGCTGCCACTGGGTAGAAGCAAGGTGCCGGGCCGGATAAAAGAAGGTGGAGGGCCGGATTCGGCCCGCGGGCCTCGTGTTAGCCACCTGTGCCCTACAAGGTCCACATTGTTACATCTCACTGGTGAGAAAACTGAGGCTCAGGCTGGGTAAGTATTATAATAAAGTCACAATGTTATGACATGGCTATGCTGGGACTCTAATCTGACTCCGAAACTTAAAACAGCTGCTGCTACCCTCTGGCCCAAGAGCACCACCAAGAAATCACAATGACAGAATTGTTTCGTAAGTACAGAGGATCCATGCTGGAGTCAGAAGCTCTAGATTTTAATTATGCCTCTACGGAGTGGTAGTTTCCCCAAATTAATGAAGATTAAAACAGTACTTAACCTCATAAGGTTGAGGGGAGAAGCACATAAAAAGGCCCCAGTGACCAGGCTGTGCAAAACAGATAAACACTAGCTGTTATTGTTACCTCCCTATTCTCGGCCAACGCAGCTGGGGCGCTGCAGCATGGCTGGAGGCTCCTGTGAGTCCGTCCACGGGGCAGGGGGGTGCCTGCAGGACGCTGAGGGGGAAAGCCTGGAGCCCGAAAGAAACAAACTTAGGAAGTGAGGAGTGGAGGGCACTTGGCCAGTCTCCGCTCAGTTCACCTTCTCATGCACTAAACAGAAAAAATCGTTGTGGGTCAGCTCTGTGCCAGGCACAGCCCCGGTTCACCCCAGCTGCTGGTCCCTGCACTCTGCCCCTTTGGGAATCTATGGAAGCCCCTGCCTGCAGGAAGCTCACTTCCACCCTGAGTGAAAGTAAATTCGAAACAGTCAAAGGAGCCATGGCCCACATCAATTTTCCTTCCTCCTCTCCCTCTCCCCTTGCCCCCCACACACAGGTGCGTGTGAAGGATTCCCACGGTATACAGCCACGGTATACAGCGGGTGGCCACCTTACAGTAGAATAAACACTCGAGACCCATTTTCCCTCATTAGGAAACCCTGCAGTGGGCATTTCGGGCTAGAATTTAGACACAGTATACAGTATAGTGACTTCCAGCAGAAAGGGTTCACTTCCATGCGGACAACGGTCGAAAAACCCAGGTGGGAAAGATAATCAACAGACTTGACTACATAAAAATTTTAAACTTCTATATGATGAAGAACAAAATTAAAAGACAAAACAAAAAAATTAGAAAAATACTAGGTGAAAATATTTGCAGTAACTATGAGCGAGAATTAATACGTGAAATACATAGAGTTTATGATGAGAAAACTACTAATACCCAAGAGATGAAATGGGCAAAGTACACGAACAGTATGTTAAAAACAGGAAATAGAGCCAATAGTCATGTCTGATCTCATTAACAGCAAATAAAAGAAAAAAGAAAAACAAAATACACCTAGAAATTATCAAGTATTATTAAATGAAAGTGTCACCCTGCTAATGGCAGCAACAGTTAGTAGGAACTTTTGGCAACTAACAGAAAAATCGATTTAGATACTCACGCATAGCCACACCCTTTGGCTCCACTTTGCATCGTCGGTTGTGAAGATGGGAACAATCTGAAATAGAGGGAATGCTCACTGCGCGGAGATGCCCCCCGAGCACTGAAAACAGGCTGCGTGCTCCGCCATGAGACTGGATAAATCATGACACAAATATAGATGGACTATTTGGCAGTTCTTAGAAATAATAGGTAAGATATTTAATAATAGTGTAGGGAAAGGCAAATCCAATGTGTTACATAAAAAAAGTGGAACACAAAAATCATATTCTGGGAATATTGCAAATGTGGAAAAACATCTGAATGAAAAAGGATGGAAGGAAACACCAACAGTGGTTGTGCCTTTGTGTGGTCGGGTTACTGGTGACTTTGTTTTTATAGTCTTTTCTCTACTACTCAAATCTTCTAGGTGGTACACATATTACTTTTATAATTACAAAAATGTACATAGCAATCTCAACTGTGAATCTACAATAAACAATGGCGGGAAATCCAGCAGCTCTCCACGCCACGCCCACAAACACCACACCGGTGCAGTAGGCGACTGCAGGGCAGCAGAGGAAAGGGACCTTTGTCTCAAATCTAGGGCTAGAAAAACATCAGGTGTCTTGATGTGAAAACAAAACCTTTCCATGCCCCACTTATCAAAACATATTTTGGGAATTCACAAACCAAAAACATTCTCCATCAGAAGAAGATTTAAACAAGCACGCACCAAAATTATCTCCACAGAACAAACTAGTTAAACAAGCAGGAAGTTTACCAGAAATACCCTAAAAATGAATAATTGTTTTTACAGCTCTGATAAATCCGTGCCAGCTCATGTTAGTACACAGTGTAACACACACAAACAACCTCCATGGAGTCTGTTACCACTGAGCAGGAGAGCACGGAATCCTCAGCACAAGGCTTTTCCTTGGCAGGTATCACAAGTGCTGGGGAAGTTAAGCCTTTTGGAGTCCACTCTCTCAAAAGCTCATTTTGCAATCTTCGAGATGGTTTTCGGAGAGTGGCATTAACTAGGCCAAACTCGTTGCATTCATTATCTCGTTCCATCTTCACAACCCTACGAGGCAGGGCTTCTCAACTTTGGCACAGCTAACGTTTGAGGCTGGATAACTCTCTGCTATGTGGGGCTGGCCAGGCATTACAACATGTTCAGCAGCATCCCTGGACCCAGCTCACTGAATGTCAGTCCTCCCTCCACCCCCGGTTGTGACACACGCAAACATATTTCCTGACATTGCCAAATGACTCCTCCAGGGCAAAATCCACCCTGTTGAAAACCGTGCTGCTAAGTATGTACTCTTAGTGGCCCCATTTTAGAAATGAGGAAACTCAGACTCAATAAGCTATAGGCGCATCTAACTCCAAAGCCCAAGATCAAAAACTCTATACTGCAAAAAAAATGTGCAGAGTAGGAGGCATATCTTAGGGTATAACTGATACACCCCCACCTTTTCTGGCTGAGTGTCCTTTGCACCCCCTGAGCCTCATCCAGGCCTCAATACATGCTGGTCAAGTGAACCATCACGCTCATCGCATGAACACTACTGAATCCCTCTGCTGGATAACAGGGCCTAGCAGCAAATGCCGTCATGGCTTTCCACAAGTATTAATGCAATCTATTTTAAGACATAAGACATAACCAGAGATAATCCATTTGGAGTGTCAGTTTTGGGAAAAACTCTTAACTGAGACAGTGCAAGCGAAGTTCCTTTCACAAAGTACAATGTCAAAAAGCAACTAAATACCAAATGTGTAGCAATGAAGAGGAACAGGCACCACTGGAAGGATCACAGCATCTCAGAATCACTGGGCTGGAAGGAATCTTAGAAGACAACCTGAACTCAGCATCCACTTGGTACTTAAGTATATAAAAATCTAAAAATTCAATCACCTGCTCCCAGCAGAATTCATGGGCTAAGCTCTGACTGAGTCTCTTAACAGAGGTTTCCTGAACAGCTGTAAGTGGGCCCAGCGAAAACAGGAGGGTTTAAGCAAAGAGAAGAGCAATAGGGAAAGCAGGAAGATTGAGAGGACTTACAGAACTTTGGGGGGGATGAACTCACAGAACTTGAGGGCGCAGAGCCTGGTGTGAGCCCACGGGATGGGGGAAGACAAACTTAGAGAAAGAGGTCACAAAGTGACCTGAAGGTGGCCAGTAGTGACCCTGGCCAGCTGAGACCTAAGAAATATTTCTCCTAAAAAAAAAGCAACCAAGGGTTGCTCAAAGCATGCATCAATTTACATTACGAGGTGGAGAACTTAATTTCTCAGGTAAAAGATCAGCGTTCCTAACTGCTTCACAGCACTCCCTCAGACGCTTGCTTTGAATTTGCACAAGTGAAAGTGATGATTTTGCCAGAACAAAGAGTCTGTCCTAAAAGCAAACCCAAACTACCTTTCTTCCCAAGTCCACTGGTATTCCTGTTCTATAGGGCACCAGTCCAGCAAAACAAGAGCTCAGGGCAGCTAGATCTTCTCTTTGTAAAATCTGAGTTTCAACAGGTAAAATCTCCCAAATGTTAAGTATTGGCGTAAATGTCTTAAAATACATATTGTGTAGGTCAAACCAAATCAGTCTCCATGCAGCCCCCACCCAGGGCCATCAGTACGAGACCTCCGCTACTGCAAGCCACAGCCCATGGATCAAAAAGAGCAGGCACAGCAGCCTCATACCAAAGCTTTATTTGAAAGACTTGTCTGGCCATGAGATATAGAATAAGAGGAAAAGTTAACCACGAGGGTGTCTACCAGAGATGACAGGGATGTGTCTACCAAGGCAACGGCAGAGGCAACGGGGAGTTATTAGAAATACACCTGAAAGGCAAAAATGACAGTGCTGATGGGCAGGAGAGGGTCCCTAAGATAACAGGCACAAAGCTGCAAACTTTGATAATGGACGTGATTCTTTAAGACCAGAGGGAAACTCAGGTTTAAAAGTGACCTGTTGGACTTCCCAGAACAGGGCCACCTTCCTGGGGTTGTGACCTTTGTAGTCACGCAGAACCCTGTGTTCAGAAAGGCTCCACAGGTGGGTTAATGCTCTGCTGTCATGGTCCTGAGATTCTTGATAACTGTAACTTTGAACCTGTGTATGTGAGTAAGGTCTGATGGGACAATGGAGCATGAGTATGAGCAGAGGAGACCCCATTCAATGTATGTGGCCACACCGCTCCTCGCCACCCCATTCCTACAGAGTGTTTGCAGGGCCCCATGAGCACAGAATTTCTGTGAATTCACGATGCGTGGGAGTTCAGCAAGACTAGTTGAAAGTGTGTTATAAAAACTGAGTAAGCAGCTCCAAGAAGCCATGCTTTCCATTCGAACCAATGTCTTTCTAAGAAACACAAACAACCAAGGATTCCTATCACATACTCCCGTTGCCTCCCTGGATTAGCCACCCACTTACGCTGAAAATGGTGGCATAGAAGGAAACAGAAAGATAGAGAGACCCATAGTTCTTTTTCCTTTCAGTCCTTGCTTATGCCAGGCCTTCCCTCTGTAAATCAAAGACTGATAAAATGTAGAAATCAAAAAGTGAAATAAAAGTAGTGAGTTTTGTGCAGTGTTTCTACCGTTTTGGTAAGAACAATATACACATACATACGCACATTACAAAACAGGAATTGTGTGATTTCACTAATTCTGCATACACATTTAAAGCTCTTATCTTTGCATTTAAAACTGGCATTGCCCAATATAAAGATGAACAATAAAATTCATGCTAATGACTTTAATTTTTTTCTTCACTTACAATGGCATTCGGTAGCAAATAAACTCATGATGTCAAGAAGGAGACTGCAGACAAAGAGGAAAAGCTTTTTATGTTAGTACCTTTAACAGCACTTTTTTCCTGCTTTTTAAACAAGGAGCCATACATTTTCATTCTACATTGGGCTCCGCAATTACGTAGCTGGTCCCGCGGAGAATCGTTTAACTCGAGAATATGATGTCTATCTAAATACACTACACACACTTAGTGAAGTTTTTACTGATGTCGTTCAAAGCAGCCCCCGAGAGACCCATCTGTGGACTGATGGGAATGGCACTGATTTTTAGTACCACGCTGGTAATTACTGAATTGCTTCAATCCTTTTCTCCCTTCCCCCTAATGTCATTACAACAGCAAATCTGCTGAAGCATCGCAATCCGCTGTCTTTCCAACGACAGATCGCTCTTGAAATAATTAGGGAAACTGAAGACCAAAGAAAGCCTTACCAGGAACAGCATTTAATGCAGAGGCCTCCCTGCTGACAACTCTGTTCCTTGAAGTGTTCCTGGTGCTTTGGCGGGTTCGGTTTTCACCAGACCCGGGGTGTGGTTCCAGAACCAGGCTGCTTCTCACCACTCAGAAGTGCTGGGGTTTTCCCTGGCCAGTTGTTCTGCAAACCACCACGTCTGGTTGTCTAAAAATTCCTCCTTTAAATACAGTCAAGTTTTCCTTTGTCTCATTTCATTCTCCTTTTTTGTGCCACGACTTTCCACTTCAACACACTGATTTCCCGCCTGGAGACACATCCTGGCAAATGTGTCAGTTTCTGTTGTTTAAATGAGACACTTCCGTCATTCTTCCACATTGTCCCTCTGCACCAAGAACCCCGAGAGCCAGCCTCTCGGGAGCCTGAGTCACTTGTCTGTAAATTTTGTTTCACTGCTCCCATTAGACTGAAAAAATGCAGACTGCCTGAGGTGAAATTACTCAACGTATCTCTCCCAATCCCATTTTTTTTTTAATTTTCCCCATTCTTTCTTGCATGCCATCTGAAGAAGGTGCTTGTGGACTTCAAGGCTGATCTGCCACTCACCACTTGATTTTGAATCTATCCCTGTCCTTCTCGCCCAGACTTTTGCTTCTTTCACATCACCCTCTCTACCTGCGCCTTCCTCGAAACCAGGCTATCCCAGCCCGTCTCTCCTTGTTCAGGTCCTTGACAGGCTGGGCTAACAGGGCCACCTGCAATTCATCACCTCCCGTGTACTTCTCACATTTTTGCACTCTGGATTTCATCTCTACTGTGCCAGTGAAACTGCTCTCCAAGCTCCCGAAGGACCTGGCAGCTGGACTGGGGCTGTCCCTCGGAGTCGGCCTTGTGATGGGTCGGCGGCACTGGACGGCACGGGCATCCACTTCGGTTGGGCGCGCTTCTTCCCTTGGCCACCGTCCTCCTCTGTTTCTCTGGCGCTCCTGCTCTAACTCCCCTAATAACTTCTCTTCGGGCTGACCATGTCTAAATGTCAAGGGTTCCCTGAAGGCTATGTACAGTAGGCCCTCACTTACATCATCAACAGCTTCTTGGAAACTGCAACTTTAGGCATATGATGTGCAAGGAAACCAGTTTTACCATAGGCTAATTGATATAAGTAAGAGTTAAGTTCCTGTGTGCCTTCTTTCTGGTCACGAAAACATCACTCAACTAAATCAAAGCACAAAACACTTCTAAAATGAATGCTGAAATAAGTGTGAGCTATATACATTTTTAAAAGATTAATAAAAATTAAGATGATGATTTTCCAATCCACCTACTCCAGTTCACAGCCGCTGGTGGCCGGAGCCTCTCGCAGCAGCTCAGAGCACCAGGCAGGCACCCACCCCTGACAGGACGCCCTCCCATCACACCCATGCCCACACTCACCGAGACGAGGGCATCCTCAGGATGGGGGAGGAAACCAGAAAACTGGAGAAAACCCAAGCAGACACGGGGAGAATGTGCAAACTCCACACAGACAGTGGCCGCAGACAGGAATCAAATTTTTTCCTTCATCAAAGTTATAACGACATGACGTTATTCAAGGACCAGCTATACGTCCTTCTCTTGTTATTCTACATCCTCTTCTTTGGCAAGTTCATCTCCTCTCATTCTTTATGTAACAGCTCTGTGAAGATGATCCTTCAATCTAGGGTTCTGCCTGAACTCCAAATCTAAATTTCTAAATTCCTGCATAACATCTTCACCTTAAGGATAAGATCAACTAGAAGTTCTTAATGCCAAGTACAAAACTAAGCCAGAGAGAGCAATATAAAGAGGCTGAGGATACCGACCCTAAAGACTGTACTTGCACTGAACCCTGAGTCCAACACACACAACGTGTGACCTGGGAAATTTAACTAGCCTGTCTGTGCCTCAGATTCCTCATCTGTAATATAGAAATAATAGCAGTACCTCTGCTTTTAGCTGATGTAGAAATTAAATCTAAGTTAAAATAAGGAAGGTGCTTAGAACAGTGCTTGGTACATACCAAATTCTATGTGAGCATTAGCTATTACTATTGTTGTTGTTATTCTAAAAACCTAATAAAACAGGCACTATTATTTTACCTATTTGCACACTGAGAAAACAAAGGTAGGTTATTGTGGGTCACGATGGAATCTCAAGATCCAGGCATTCAAATCTTAATTTGTCAAGTTTCCCATTAAAATTTAGCTTTGCTTGTATGCCTTTCTTGATTAAGGATGTTCTATCTCTCCCCACTCCCCTTGCCTCATATACCCCAGCTAACATCCAATATACTATTTCCTCTAAAAACTTCCTCTGAATCTTACTATATTCTACATTCTGTCCTAAACCCAAGTGCGCTCCTCTCCTCCTATCTTCTCCTCAAAATCTCCTACTCATCCTCCAAGGCCCAATCAAATCCCCTCTCCTCCAGTGAGACCCGCTAAACCCAGTTCTTCGCTCAAACGTCTAGTCTAGTTCATAGCACCATCTTCCCTACTTACTTCCCAAAAGGTCCAACAAACTGACTTTTTAAACTTTAATATTTTTATATTCCAAGAGTAATGCATGAAGTATTATGAAATAGACATTAATAAGCTGTTTAAAAAATGCCCTGGTTGGTGTGGCTCAGTGGATTGAGTGTCGGCCTGTGAACCGAAAAGGTCACCAGTTCAATTCCCAGTCAGGGCACGTGCCTGAGTTGCAGGCCAGGTCCCCAGCTGGAAGTGTGCAAGAGGCAACGGATCGATGTATCTCGCACATCAATGTTTCTCTCGCTCTCACCCTCCCTTCCCCTCTCTCTCTGAAAATAAATAAATAAACTCTTTTTTTAAAAAAGCCCCCTTCATCTTTCCTGCCACCCTAGTCCCATCCCCCCACAAATCACTCCATTTAACAATTTTTCATACATTGACAAATATGTTACATATATAACAAATACGTTATATGTGTGTGTGCTTGGTTGCTTTTTTCTTAAAATATTTATTACAAACATCTGTATAAGTCCGTATATTTTTTCAACTTTTTAACAGCTAAATAGTATTTTAAATCTGTTTTTTATTGCAATTATGTATAAGGAGGGTCATCTCCTCCCCTCCCCCCGCATATGAATGTTCTTAAGGGTAAAAAGCATCTTTTATTTGTCCTTACATATCCAAGAGGACCTCATACCAAGGCCAAGAATTGCCTAGCAAGTGTTTAATGAAATAGTAACAATATCTGTCATCAATCCAGTGCTCATTCTGCGCCAGGAAAGCAGCTGTTGGTGCTTCACATATAAGCATATTTATTCCTCATAACCACCCAATTATTCCCATCTCACAGAAGACAAAATTATACAACGACTACGGCCAAGGGATTCTAATCTACATGTGTCTGACTCTGGAGCCCACTCCCTTCATTCCTGTGCTATAGTTATTCAATTTTTCATAAGGACATCCTTTGCTTTTTCAACCAAAGTTGGAGAACAGAAAAGCTCCAGGTATTCTGGTTTAGGCAAGTAGGACTGAGGGTAAGAGATGGGTATTAAAACAAATGGCGAGTAGATGGAGGCAAGTGGTTGCAGCTATAAATCTAATCTGCCAGTCAGCCATTCCATCTCTGCTTACTGAGAACCTGCTTGAAGTTGAGTTACTTGCCTCCCCCTCTACAATCACTTGGCTCCCCACTACACTCTCCTTCAGTAATAACTGCCACCGTTTGCCGAAAATCCATGTGCCAAATGTGCCATTACTAGTTTTATTAATTATTTCTAATTATTTCTGATAGTAACAAAAATTCTATGAGACAAATATCAATACCACCATTTCACAGATGGGAGAACTGAGACCCCGAGAAGTTAAATTGCTTGCCAATAGTTGACTGTAATAAATAGCAAAGCCAGGCTTCAAGCAGAGAGTCTGTAGGGCAAGTCCAACCCCTTTTTTGTCATACAGAATGCTGCCATTTAATTCTTAGAGAAAAGATGAACTATGACTTTTTCAAAATTTAAGCTCAGTTAAGATCGCATTCACCTACAAGTAACAAATTTAACTTCTGTGGTTTAACCAAAGTTTCTTTCTCTCACAGGAAGTCAAGAGATGGGCAGGAAGGGGCTGGTAGAGCAGCTCCAAAACGCCATCAGTTTCCCAGCCTGCTTACCGCTCCGGTTTTTTTGTCTTCGGTCCCAAGATGGCTTCTCTACTTAGAAAACAGCATCCGTGTTGCAGGGAGAAAGAAGAACAAAGAGCAAAAGGCCTAACAAGGGAGCACTTATAAGTCCATCCCCTCATATGAGCCTTACAAGGGAGCCCCACCCAGCTACTTACAACTCATTGGCCAGGGCTATGTCCCTTAGACACACCCCCCAACTGCAAGGGGTCCTGGGAAAGCAAGCTTTTTTTTTTTTTAATTGGCCATGGTGGGCAATTAAACAAGAGGGGTTCAGCTGTGGGGAAGAAGTGGGTGGAATGGCTATTGGCTGGGCATCCAGCTGTGCCTGCCCCACAGGGCGATGTACAGCACAAGTCATCCAAGAGAATCAAGGCACCCTGAGAATAGAAGAGCAATAAAAGAACCTTAAATCTGCGTTCAAAAGCCCTCTTGGTTATGCAACGTCACACACCCATGGGAGCGGAGGCCGGAAGAATGTGAAAGTTTTACAAAAGCCTCCAAGCAGCTGATCCTGAGGAAAAACACTGAGCCCCAGGTGACTTCACACAAATCGTCCTGGCAGACTCACAGGTTCAGAGTGTTTCCTCCGGGCTGTCGCTGTTTCCCTTCCTCCCACCGCTCACTTCGCCTGGTGAATGTCGATGAGAACCTACGAGCTCATTCAACTCTTCCAGCATTCATGAGAAAAAGTAGAACATGTCCAAATTCCGATTCAAACCAAATAAAATTCTCCACTACGTGTTGTTATGAGAAGCAGCATCTTTAGAAAACGATAACGAATGCGAGGACATCATCTATGCAACTGCAGGCACATTATCAAGTTATATTAAGAAATTAGGCCATAGAGTTTTAGCCTTGTTTTTGTTTTCTTCCAAATAAAGTAAATTCAGTAAACTTTCCGCATAAAAACCTCATACAACTCTGGCGGCAAGATGACATCTGTATGAAATATTACAGATGAAGAGAAGGGTGACAAAAAGACCTCTGTGAGCTAGACCTAGGCACAGAAAATGAGGCAACATAGGCAAATTTAGTGATATGTATAGTACTGGGTTGGCCAAAAAGTCAGTTTAGTTTTTCCATAAAATAAAAGACACCATTTTTCATTTCCACTAGTAACTTTATTGATTTGGATATTTTAAGTATGTCGGTTATCTCCTGCTATTGGCTTCTAGTGGGTAGAAGCCAGGGGCGCTGCTAGACATCTTCCAATGCATAAGACAGCCCCACAGCAAAGAATTATTTGGCCAAAATGTCAATAATACAAAGAAACTTCGCAAACCACTTTTGACACATTCGATCAGTCTCAGCACCTTCTCCACACACTGCATAAATCCTTTTTTGCATTTCAGTTACATTTTTACCTTTCTTGACATAATAAAGCATAATACGCTGAAAATGTTGCATATTTTCTTCCATCTTCAATATTAAAATGGCTACACAAAAATTCACCAATTGTGAGAAGTTTTTTTAAATGCATGCTGATATGACAACTGTCACAATACAATCTAACAAAATTGCTTCAAATGAAATTAAAGACAACTACTAGAGCCACTGTACAGAAAAAATTAAGTGAACTTTTTTGGCCAACCCAATATTACATTCACATCATGGGAAGAGTTAATATACTTCCCAACAAGCCTACCTACTTCTTGCTTGCCTAAAGAATTTGGTCACTTAGCTCTGGCTGGTGTAGCTCGGTGGATTGAGCATGGGCTGTGAACCAAAGAGTCACCAGTTCGATTCCTAGTCAGGGCACATGCCTGGGTAGCAGGCTGGGTCCCCAGGGGGGCACATGAGAGGCAACCACACATTGATGTTTCTCTCCCTCTTTCTCCCTCCTTTCCCCTCTCTCTAAAAAGTCAATAAATAAAATCTTAAAAAAAAGAATTTGGTCACTTATTTATAATGGACTGGCAACTGAAAACAGCATCTTTAGTGTCTCCTTCACCAGGTAAAATTAAGTTTCCGTTGTTAACAAAGACACACACACCAGGAATCAGCACACCTGCTCCCCTGAACATGCATCTGTTTTCAAGTCAAATGTTTGCATTCCCCAAACTAGAGAATACCTAGCTTTAACGTGGAGTTCACAGGGAGTCCGCAAACCTACTGCAGGCCCAGACATTGCAGTGCTTGATCTTCTTCCTCCACGAGACACATTTGAGACATGAGCCTTTGCCAGAATAGTGTAGTTATTCAGTGTAGTTAGACTTTGGACAATTCCTTCAAGTCATGAATATTTTTAGGTGCACCACTATACAGAAACCACTAAATGATCTTTCTATTCTGAACTCATTCCACTTGCCAACAAAAACAAGGATGTGTGTGTGAGCCAGTCACAATGTGATTCACACCAAGTTTCTGGGACACATACGACCAAAGTTCAGTCACAAGCAGTGACAACACACCCACCTGGACCACCGACTCCAAACCCACATTTCAGAAATAGAAGCTCTTCAACAGGTCCAGACTCATACACATTCCCCCAAAACTGCCTAACAATTGTGTGAACTTAAAACCCCTGGAAGGGCTCATTTTTTAAATCTAAAACCCAGTTGTTTTCTGTTCTAGATCCTTCAACTAGGAAAAAAAATACTGGAAGTAAAAGAAACTCTCACCACTTGGCTTTTTGAAACATTATCAACTAGTGCCAAACTGGCATCAGTAAGGACTGTATTTAAAATGAAGAGTGTAAAAGAAATAGAAGAGTCTGTCTTTTGTAGAGTGGGTTAATTCAGTTTAGTTTTTTTAATCCATTAGCTCCGTTTCATGAAGCATCGGTCTTTGCGGTGGTGACATCTGTGACAAAAGTTGTAGGCTTTTTGATGAGGGAAAAGGTTCTGACATGCACTGCAATGAACTTAAGAACAAATGACAATATACTTCAGGTGCAAGAAACTGTGCAAGCGCAGAGCAGTTTTTGGATAGTGTCAACTTTCAGAGAGTTTGACGACTGATTTAATCATGAAGTTATCAACATTTTAGCTAAAGAGCAGACACTCTGTTCCCTTTATCCTCAAACAACACCCAATGTCACTAACCTTAACAGCTTCGAATCTCTTATTTAAACTCAGCTGTTTGGCCATGGTTAAATCAATAATCATAATCATGGCCCCCTGAAAGATTTCACAATTGGCCGCTCAACTGTGATAGTTTTTTCTCTCAGTCTCAGAACTAATATGGCTTACTGGGGAAGTCTCTGGAAATAAAAAAGCTATCATCATGCAATATCTCTTGCCTACGTTTTCACCGTGAAGCAGCATTTCTTTAATAAAGAATCAAGACACAGACCCAAAGGTGAAGGCATAGTCATTCATTCATTCACTCATTCATTCATTCATTGTTTTGAAAACATAATTAACATCAGGTCAGAAACGTGTAATATCTTTGAAAGGATGAAGTGACGAATGAGATCTTCAGTTAACACTTTCAAAAATATGCTGTTTGGGATTTGATACTTATGAAAATGGGAGATAAAAATATCAAAAAGTTAATTTTAACGTAACAAATTGCCAACATAATTAACTTAAGTCAACAATAAAATGCAAATATTTCTTGAATATGAAAGGCAGGGTTTTTAAAAAATATTTTATTTATTCATTTTTAGAGAAAGGGAAAGAGAGGGAGAAAGAAACATCATTGTGTTGGCACCGCTCATGTAGCCCCCTACTGGGGACCTGGTCCACAACCCAGGCACGTGCCCTGACTGGGAATCGAACTGGCGACCTTTTGGTTCTCAGGCCAATACTCAATCCACTGAGCCACACCAACCAGGGTTAAAAGGGAGGTTGTAAAAAGAAGTCAACTAGTCAGTAACTGAGGGGGAAAAATTGGCCTTGTCCTAATTTATCTCATGCCAGTACTGGGTGACAGAGTGACTACAGAAACAGCACTGTCCCTCACTGAACTTGTTTGCAAATATTGTCCACGATGCCCTTGAAATTGGGCACTATTGATCTGGAACTACAGTGTGCCCTAGATGTCAAGTCAACCTTTGTCCACAAAAGCCATTATCCATTTTTTTTTAAGGAGATACCAGAACTAGTGACAGTTGCTGGTCAAAGATAATTTAATCAGAACCTGAACCTCCCTTTCTCAGTAACAAACATTTTTCAAGTTTTGTCCTTTCAAAGTGCCACGTTTTACTATACCACAACTTCATAAACAAGGACCAAGAAAGAGGAATACTGGTTAAAAGTAAGAATGTAAAATGACTGTTACTACTCAAAAAAACTGTTAATAAACTTAAAGGTTTGGCATATTCAAGTCCTTAAGCCAAGACAAGTTTCTTGGGAAAAAAGCATAAATCTGAATTTGGCATATCAGGATAACACCCTAAACATAGTCTTTACTTGACTGGCTTTTGCAGCGCCAGCTGTGGGCATCACGAACTTCAGTTTGGGCACTGTATCAGCCAGGGCTCCGGTGAGCTCACATCAGCGCACAGGAATTCCCCATCACCTCCTTCTCTTTCCTACTGGGAAATACCGTGTGTCTTACTTGCTTCCTATAGCACATAAATAGAAAAGACTTGTCCACCAATATCTCAGAGCCATTAGGAAACTTCTGTTCTGAGTCTAACACACAAACTAAAATTAAAATGCTCTGGCCTTTCCAGTAAAGCACCCCTTCCCTTTGCAAAATCCTGCTCTTTCTGTACCCTGTGCTAATTAATTTTTTCAGACACTGAGAACAATATAGACCCAGGTGGTTTTATAAACAATGGCAAACAAAATACTTACATCTAGCTCTGAAATTTAATTGTCATCTGGCTAGAAAGATAGAGAACCCCATCTATACAGCCCTGTATCTCCACACTTCCTGACTGAGTTTATTAGATGTAATGTGGTGGCTTCTTTCCTCATCCCCTGGAAATGCCCTTTCGTCCAGGCACTGGGGATGCGGCTTTTGACTCACAATGAAGCCCACGCTGGTTTCCTCCCAGACCTGGCAACAAGAGGGATCCTGGCTGTGAGTAACAGTGGTGAATGAAAAGGGAAACTTGACTCGGGAGCCTCAGCCCATATACTTTTTTTATTCTCCAAAAAAAAAAAAAAAAGAGCCTTAAGCACTGATAATTAAGAGTTCTGAATCAGTTTGTAGAGTTAAAATTTTTCCCCAGAAAAATCAATCCCACCCAGTTAGTGACCTGGGCACACGAATCTCCAAGCAGAAAAAAGAAAATATTTGAAACAGGAAATAAACAAAAATCAGAATTCTATACTTCCAATTCTCAAAATATCTCTTCCTCCCGGCAAGCAACTGCTTTCCTTAATTACCAAACTTGGACACTAAATCAAAACCTCATTCTATTGCTCCCTGCACTTCTTATTGAAAGGAAGGATTTGTTTTGGTCCCACATGTTGAAAAATGCATGTTCCTATAATTAAGAGTTTGTATGCCACGCCTTCTGCCACATTTCCCTGTTAAAACTCCCTTCTCTAAAAATGATCACTGAGAAGACAACTGCCAGCCCTCATCTTTTCTCAGCCACAGAACGCGGATCTGAAGATTCTCAGCAACCTTCCTAACCCCTCCACATCACAAAGTCGGAAACGAAAGGGATTCTAGGCTAAAATGTGAGAGTGAAAGAGTTGGACTTTTAAAAGTGTGGACTCAAGAGACTATCCACCCCCACCCCTCCCGCAAGCTCATAATGAATATCTCCCAAGTGAATTTCTCACATCCTGACTGGGCTACATAAAAAGATGTTTTATGTTGCTATAAAGAATAACAATTATATTCTTTCATTTAAATCACTATGTAATAGGTCACACGGGAAAATATATATATTTATTTATTTCTGTTCTCTCTCAAAGAGCACCATTTTTGAGTCAATATTTCATAAACTTTTTGTGACATTTTTCAATAACACTCTCCACCCACTCACCTCCACCCCCTCACTTTCTGATTGGGGTTCTCAAGTGGGAGACCAGGATGTATATGGGGGGGGGGGTCTTAAGATACAGACAAGACATTACATGTCCAATCCTGGAGGTAGTTTCACACACAGGCTGCTTGGGCGCCCCAGGAGTTAAATCCTACCACCACCACCCCGCAAAAGCGCACGTTCCCATTGGAAAACAGGAGTGAGTAGGAAAAGGAAATCGAGCCGGGGAGGAGGAGGCGCAGCTGCTACACCCAGCTGCAACCACACAACGGTGCCACTCCTCTCGGGTCTGAGAGGAGTCAAACGCCCTTACCTGGGGGTGGAAGCGGCCGGCACTAGTTCCAAAAGTTCTGGTTCGCCTTCCCTGGGAGTTCAAAGCTCCAGCACTCTGGCCCCGCCGCAGGCTAGCAAACCCGAGTCCTGTCCTGTCCCGCTCCCGGCGTCCCCACCCGCCGGGCCCTACACCATGTCAGGAATCCGGGCAGAGACGGAGCTGGGAGCTGACATCACTCCCCGTTCCAGGTACCTCCCCCTCCCACGGCCGCGCTCTCTCCTCCCCGCCTGCGGGAATTAGCCATAGAGAGATCGCAAGGGGGAGGAGCCGGCAGCGTCCCGGCTCCCGCTGATTGGGCCCTGGGACCGTCACTCAGAGGAGTCAACTAATTTTATACATTCTTTGCTGAGCCAGACTAGGGCTGGAAGTGGGTGGTGATAGAAAAAAAATGCTGCTTTTCCTGCTATCTCTAAGGAAAGGAGATGTACGGGGAAGAACCCTGTGGGTCATGTTTTAAACTTTTCTTGGCGTATTTCCTACATCCCAGAACAGAAATAAAACTCACCCACCCAAGTCCCCTTTTCAAGAAAAAACAATTGCCTCTATGTCACGGGCAAGTACGAGTCCCGCTGTGCGTGGAGCAGAAAATGGCTAGCTTTAAGTCAGGCGAATAAAGGAAAGCGCCAGCTCACTCTGTTACCCTTTTATCTTGGGACTCCTGGGTGTTCCGGTAAACGGGAAATTTAGAACTTCAAAGACACTTCGGAAAAATTTGGAAAGCGAATGCTAGAAAAGATGACCCAGCTCTGAATTGTTAACTTGCAGCGTTGTCCGACCATGTGGCTGCTTTTGCTGTTAGCGATGAAAATGAATCACACCATACGAGCTTCCAGGCAAATAAAATTGAACCTCTGAAATAAGAAAAATTACTATTAACCTTTTTCTGAACCTTTAACACTTCTATTTCCATGCACAACTGAAAAGGAGAGGAACTTACAATTGGGCTGAACAAGCCACATGAGAATAATTACTGTTGAATGGAACCAATTGCAGAGACTGAGCTATCAATTAAGAATTAACTAACATTTACCTCGACAGATACCATGCTGTATAATCCCCTTGGCTAACAGAACAGAAAGATTCTCAGGAGATGGCTTATTCAATTTGCCTCTCTGCTCCAAGGCAGAACTGAATGGTGCGAAGTGGCTCTATTTATATGAGACATAGGTAGCATACTATCCATCATCTTCTGGAAGTACAATGAATTAATTACTGACTCTTTGTTGGTTTTTATTATTTGTTTTTGACAGATGACAATATCATACATTTCACCACCGTGCCAAGAAATGTAGAGAGATGCAGAGCCCAACATTGTGCCTCATTTAGTCCTCAGAACCATCTGGTAAAGTGAGTGTCATTAGTCCCATTTTAACATGAAAAACAAAGGCTCGGCAAGGTTACCCCTAAGTAAATTTCTCCAGAATACCCAGAACTGGAGTTGAAACCAAGGTCCATTTGACTCCAAAACCGTTTTTTCTCTTTCCTTTAAAGCAGTGATGGCCTACAATCTACACTCATTTGAACACTATACTGCTTAAAAAAAAAAAAAAAAAAAAAAATCCACAGACCCAGGCCAGGGCTCTCACAGATCTCTGTTATGTTATTACCATGGTCAGCCCCACACTATTCCAAGCTCCTATCGTAAACTTCTGCCTCCATTTTCCCCCAGCTCTGTGCACCCCTACTAGATGAATTTTTAAAAATGCTGGTTTTGCCCCCAACATCTTCCCCCCTAAATCAGGCCCCCCTTCTCTGCAATTCTTGGCTAGCCACTTAAAAGTCTCCCTAATCTGGCATCTGTTTACCTCTCCCACCTTATCTCCTGCTTCAGTTCTGGGGATCACTTTGCCTGATTCTCATCTCCTGGCCAAACTGGAAACCCTACTCTTCTCAGAGTAGGAGTTTGTTGTTATTGTTGTTGTTTGAAAAGAACTTTTAACTCTCAGCAACTTTCAAATATATAATACAGTATTATTAATTATAGTCACCATGCTGTACTTTACATCTTCATGACTATTTCATAACTGGAAGTTTATACCTTCTGACCCCCTTCTGCGTATTAAGTCCTACCCTTCTCTCAAAGCCGAATTAAAGTCCTTGCCCTCACCGTGCACTACAGTGAACAGAAAAAGGGCTTGGAGTCCATTGCCCAGTTCTGCTACTTACTTGCTGTGTAACTTGGCCAACTCACTAGAACCTCCATCAGACCTCTTTTTTTTTAAAGAGAGGGGAAGGGAAGGAGAATGAGAGGGAGACATCAATGTGTGGTTGCCTCTTGTGCACCCCCTACTGGGGACCAGGCCAGCAACCCAGGCATGTGCCCTGACTGGGAATTGAACGGTCGAACCCTTGATTCACAGACCAGCACTCAACCACTGAGCCACACCTTATGAAATGGAGCTGATAATACATCAAAGGTTATTGTAAGCTTTATTGAGATTTTACAAATGTACGAACATATAGTTATATATGTCTAGCTTTATACAATGTTTATCTTCCCAAATTCTGAAAAGCAAGATCCATGCTTAATACCTCTTCAAATTCCTTACACCCAATTCAAAGAAAAAACTCAATAAAAATCATTATATCACCTCTAATGCCCCTCCATTCCTTAAATAAACCAAACCCCAGATGCCCCAAATAATCTTAGAGCCAGAAAACGCAATCATCTCTCTCTCTCCCTCTCTCTCCACTTTGGCCAGAGTCCTTCTCTTTTCCCACTCTCCCAGCATTTATGCAACAACCCTTCACCCCAGCAGATATTTCATGCACCGACCACTCAACCTGCCTCTTAGCCACTCATCCTTCCCTCCCCACAGCCAGGGACACACTTTCTGTCATGGCTGTTGACTGCTTTGCTCTCCCAGACGTCTTCTAACAGAGGCTGGGTAGCTACCAGTCATTCTTCCAGCACCAGTCATAGGATGGCTACCCACAGGCTCAAACTGTACAACCAGCAGCAGAAGATAGGGGTGGGAATGTCCCTCCCCCATAGGGATGGCAGGATAGAATAACAGGAAGTTGCCTCCCATCCCCTCCACAGCTGGAGTGATAACAGCTGCCATCAGAGTCCAGACAAACAAAAGGCTCAAGAGGAAAGCTGAAAACTGGCCGGGGCTGGAGCAGCAGTGTTCAAACCAGGGGTTCGGAAGTGGGTAAGAGAGGAATCAACGGGCCAGATTTCAGGCTCCTTCTCCCCACCTTCTCCCTTCCCCCTTAATCTTTGACTGGAAGCCATTTATATATATATACACACATACATATATACACACATATATATATATATCTACATATCTATATCTCTAAATCTCTCTCCATGTATATATATAAACACATATAGCATTGATTATTCACAGTCTACTCTCTTTCAGTTCTGCCTTCTGGAGTAACAGATTGCAGATTGACTCTTTTATCTACCCCACCCCCAAACCGGCTTATGCGTGAGGGCACTTTCCGTACTTTGTTTAGATGCAGATACCAGGAAAGGCCCACCCACTCATCAAGGTCCCGTCATTTGCCTATTTGGTATTTACAGGCTTCCAGCTGCAATTCTCCAAAGCACAGTCCCCATTACTCTAGACTCCTTTCAAAACACTTGAATGTCTCCCCTTTTCTAAGGAACAAAGTCCCACACAGGCTCTTACATCCCGGCCCCAACCGACCTTTCTGAACTTATCATCACTCTGCTTCATACGTTTACACTGTGCAGACTGAATGAGTCTGCAACTATATTCCACTTTGCCCATTTCTACTAAAATCCATCTCACAGGGTCGTTGCAAGGATCTGAGTAGATGTCATGCAAGATGACAGAGCATGTTGCTTGACACATAGCAAGTCATTGGTAACCACAGTTCCCTTGTTCTAATGGCATAAAACAATTATAGTATTATTTTTACGTATGGCTTATGTCCCACACCGCAAGTTTCTTACAGTCCTTGAGGGCAGGATGCCAATTTGTGCCATCCCCTTTATGGGACTTAGAACCATGTGGTGTCCTACGGACAGTCAATAAAAATTTACTGAGTGAATGAATATCAACTTTTTATTAAAACGTCTAACCTGCTATGGGCCAGATCTTTAGAAATTTAGAAAGAACTTGACCAAAGTGGTCTTAAAGTGAGGCAGGATAGTAAGGAGCTAGGAAAGTTCTTTGGCAAGTGGAATGGGGAAACAGAGAGATAGCTGAAGAAATGGGCCCAAAAATGCACAGCCAGATACAGAAGGTCACCTGGGCTGAGAGCCCCGGGTGTCTAGCAGTGTGCAAGACTGGTGCTGGGCCTCGCCCCCGGGGTGGTCCTCCTCCCCTGGCACATCCGTGGTTATGCAGTTTACACCCCCTGACCTTCTCTTCCTAAAAATAACATCTAGGCCTCAGTTGTATTTCGGCTCCAGGTCCAGAAAAGCAGCAAAGCCAGGTGGGCAACACCAGGACCAGCTGCAGTGACTAATGACCCCTTGCCCTGGCGTTGACTAATCGTTAGAGACCACAACCCTGAAAAGGCACACTTGAGAAAGCTGGTGAATATTCTATTGAGATCCTTCCCTAAGAACTCCTCTAAACTCCCAGCCTGTAAAACCCTCAAGACCAAGGACCCAGCCAGCCCTCTCCCTCCCCCTCCCAGTAGCACGCCAGTGCCTTCCCCTTCCTTCTCTTTTTCCCCCACAGGCATGCATCTCCTAAACTCTAAGGGTCCCCACAAGACTTGTACCTGGGGAGTAATGAGCAACAGTGGCTTTTAACCCCATGAACCTGTCCCCAAGGACCCCCTTCCTCTGACTCCCCAGTGAGCAGACAGCAGCCCGCTTTGGCTCCCTTCTTTCCTACAACATTTTTAGAGAACCAAAGCAGCCCAGCCTGGTCTCTCCACTGTTGCTTCTCCTATCCTAAATCCTTCCTTGTTTCACTGTCCCCGGCTTTAATAAACATGCTCTGAAAATCACCTGGACTCCTGTTGGGAAATCTTTCCTGTGCAGTCAAGAACCCACACACTGCAGGCCTGTCCAAAGCAGAGCTGCAACGGACCCAACCACTTACCCGTAGTGAGGAGATCTGGGTGCCTCAGAGTTTTCTTATCCCAGTCACATCGCCAAACACAGGGGAGGATGAACACATGGTATAAATCATGAACCCAAATTCAAATGAAACAAGCCTAGCTTTAGAATTCCTTCTAAAAGGAAATTGCTGCTTATTCTGTCTGATTCTAAGTATGGCATTGCTGATAACCGAGACATTATTTTAAGATCCTTTTGCTGGATACGAAATCACTACTCAGCTATCAGCACTGATATCATTTATGAACCCGACCCTCCTCCTTTGGCCCATGGAGACAGGTTAGAAATCTCCCCAATATCTCACTCCAAGCAAAGTTTTATTTTAATCACTCTTTCCTTGTAACCAAGATTGCTCTGGTTATTCTCTGATTACCTGCCAGATAAATCCAAAAATTTAGTTACAGCCAGTCAACCCCCCCAAATTTATTATTCTATTTAAAATGGAAAAAATTAATTAAAAATAGAAACGATGTCTTTTTTCATGGTCTTTGATTAATGTTCAGTTAGCGACTAAACTAAACAAATTAAATTCCCTTAAACAAGTAACCTCATTTACAAACATAGTTAATTGAATTTCCTAAACAGTATGTCTGGTTCCCATAGTCTGAAAGAAGCCAACGAGGAGGGGAGTCCGCCTTTTCAATAGATAGCAGTAGTTCCTGTTTTCCATTCCATGCAGAAGGTCTTCCCAAGCAGGCCAAACCCTGCCCCATGCTGCCAGGCTTTTTCAGAACGGACAGGTCACTGCCATTGCTTCCTACCAACAGGCACTGCGTACCGGCAAACCTCTTTAAGGTTCTCGGAACGCGCTCAGCCAACAAGAGTTACTCATGACCAGTAACTCCCACCTTGTCTTTCGCCTGCCACAATACTAAGAAAAACTCGTTTTTCAAATATTGGGTTGGCCAAAAGCCCATATGGATTTTTCCATAAAATAAAAGACACAGTTTTCATTTTCACCAATAACATTATCGATTTGGATAGTTTGAGGATGTTGGCTATTTCTCACATGGTATAACATTGATCATTCTCAATTAATGCCTCGATTTGATTGCTATCAACTTTGACTGGTCTACCCGACCATGAAGCATCATCCAGCAAGAAATCTCCAGCATGAAACTTCGCAAATCACTTTTGACACGTTCAATCAGTCACAGCACCTTCTCCATACACTGCACAAATCTTTTTTTTGCATTTGAGTTGCATTTTTACCTTTCTTGAACTAATAAAGCATATTATACCAGAAATGTTACATATTTTCTTCTAACTTCAATATTAAAATGGCTACACAAAAATTCACCAATTTTGATAAATTTTTTAAAATGCATGCTGATATGACAGCTGTCACAATACAATCTAACAAAACTGTTTCAACATTATGTTGAAGACAGCTAAGTGCTACTAGAGCCATCTTACAGAAAAAACACAAACGAACTTTTTGGCCAACCCCATGACATACCATGGCTCATTATTAATGAAAATTTACCCAATTTCACACCTGGTACATCCCATCCTCTGGACCAACGCCAAGTATGATTCCCAGGCCTTTAACCGATCCATTAATTCCTAGTCCACTCAACTTTTCAGCTGGACAATCATTAATTTACTGTGGCTTCATTTAGTTTCTCCTAATCCTTAACCAGAATTCTTTTGCTTAACTAGAATTTACATTTAAAAATGGCACGTTCAACTTCAATGCAGAAACTTCTGAGAGGACTAAAACGGATGAATGTAGGCTGGAAACAGATGCAAGATAAGCACGGGACAACTGGTTTAAATAAATACTTTCATTAAAGGAACTTTCCTGGCAAGTTGAAACAAGTTGCTGATTAAGAAGTCTTCAAGCTAGAACATCTTACCTCCCAAGCCCTCCAAAAAAGTTCTCTACTGCTTTCCCTTGCTCCTCCCAATCCTATGTCCAGAAAAGCCTTTCCTCTGAAGGATGCTGACTATGTAACATTTGAATTGCCAGATAATTAGTACTGTGGTTTGTTAAACTGGCCAGAGTATTAACGAAGCAAAGAGAAAGTTATAACCATCGCTTTGGCATTGTCCTTTAAATGCTCTAAACCTCTTTCCTCTTATGTCACCTTAGGTCATTTCCTTTTGATTCGGTATTGCTGGAATTCTGAAGTAGACATAATGTAGACAAGATGCCATTTCTGTAAAAGATCATCACCCATTCCTTAATACAGGGATGTACAAGAAATAGCACCTGTTGTCCTGGCCAGGTGGCTCAGTTGGTTGGAGCCTCATCCCATGCACCAAAAAGATTTAGGGTTTGATCACTGGTCAGGGCACATACATAGGTTGCCGGTATGATCCCCAGTCAGGCATGTACAGGAGGCAACTGATCGATGTTTCTCTCACGTTGATGTCTCTCTCTCTCTTCCTCTCTCTAAAATAAATAAATAAACAAACATAATAAAAATAAATAAAAATAGCACCTCTTCCTCAGTAAAATTAAATAAGGCACTGCATGTACACTGAGTTATAATTAGGATCACTTGATATTTTTGAACTCCAGTATCTCCGAGCATCAAAGGGATGGCAATGATGCTAAAGAAAGAGTGAAGTGCAGTGGAGTCATGAAACTCTAGACTCTACCCCACAGGCTCCTCCTGACAGAGTCCAAGCCTGTTCTCTACACACAGGATTCTCAGTTAATATTCTGAGACCCTTGCTATTTTTTTTTTTTTGAGAGAGGGGAAGGGAGGGAGAAAGAGAGGGAGAGAAACAGCAATGTGTGGTTGCCTGTCATGTGGCCCCACTGGGGACCTGGCCTGCAACCCAGGCACGTGTCCTGACTGGGAATTGAACCAGCAACACTTTGGTTCCCAGCCCGCGCTCAATCCTCTGAGCTACAGCAGCCAGGGCACCCTTGCTATTTTGAACAGTACTTGGTTGGACCATGGATTCCCATCTGAATCAAAGTATAGTACAGTCGAGTACAAATTTGCTAACAGCCTGAAACAAATTAACATAGGAACTTCAGCAGAGCTTTATACTGAATAGTCATGAAGTGGTCCTATCACATCCTCGTCAAGACAGTGAAAGTGAGATACATAGAAAACCAGAAAATAGAGTGGCAAAGAGGCAGATGTAAATAAAAGCAATAAACAGAAGAATGAGTAAATAGAAGCATGAACTATAGAAAATGAGATAAGGAGAAAGTTAGTAACTCCAGTAAAATGTAAAGCAGAAAAGGATAGATGCTGAGAGTCCCACGTGGAAAAGGTGGTAATTGGAACCATGAGGCAGTAGACACCATGAGGGCAGTGGAGGGTAGTGGAAAATGTAACAACAGTAATAAAAAATGATGATGATAATAATAGGAAACACCAATTTCTGTGTGCCTAGTACTATTTTAAATGTAAATATATCCAACCCTGTGGGTCTGTTTCCATTTCACAGATGAGGAAACGAAGCCACAGAGAGCTTGAATAAGTTGCTCGAGGTCACACGCGAGGCGGTAGCATGATTGAACCCAGTTTGGCACTAGAGTCTGTGTGGAGAGAGAAGCTGAGTCACAAGACTAGTAGAATTAATGTTGAATTCTTAACCTTATTCCAGTTCTCATGAGGCTTAATGGTTCAGTGGTTTTCTGCATTTCCTTCATTCCCCAGGTCGCCTTACACTAACTCTCCATGACCTGAAGTAACCTGAACATTTGTAGGGGTGTCCAACCTGAGGGCCAACACAAAATCGGAAATTTACTTAAAACACTATGAGATATTTTTGTGATTCCCTGTTGTAATGTATTTAACATGTGGCCCAAAACAACTCTTCTTTCAGTGTGGTGCAGAGACGCCCAAAGTTTGGACACCCCTGCATGCCTCTTAAAAGAGCCTAACATTATGACTTCAAATGAAATAACAAACGGGACAACATGAAGTGTTTTTATTCTGAAATGAGGTGAAAGTTCTGAAAACATGATCTAGTGATCAAGATCAAGCTTGGCCCTGGCCACTGGGGCTTCCGTTGGTTGGAGCATCATCCCATAGACCGAAAGTTCGCAGGTTCAATTTCCAGCCAGGACATACACCCAGGTTGCAGATTCGATCCCCAGTAGAGGCGCACAGGAAAAGGCAACCAATCGATGTCTCTCTCTCTCTCTCCCTTTCTCCCTCTCTCTCTCAGCAATGAAAAAATGTCCTTGGGTGTGGATAAAAAAAAAAGATTGAGTTTGTCTTTAAGTCATATTCCTTTGTGACATTACCTTGACCCAGCCCCAGTCTGTCTTGGGTCACATACTGTGGGAATTTTAGAATGCATTAGTTTTCAACATGTAATTATCACTCTTATTAATTAAATATAATTATATTAATTACACGACCCGGTGCTACCTCATTTTTTTCCCTGAGCAACTAGAAGGAAGAGGCTATGATTAGAGGGGCACTGAACAGGGACCAAAAGAAAAGGAGTCTGAATATTGTTTTATCTTTCTACCACCTCCCGCAACAGCAGCCAGACCACCAGGCTCTCGAAGGAGTTTAGATGTTTTCTAATTGTTATGAGAACAAAGGGAATATCTTACTACCACTTTCTTGTTTCACTAAAAAACAAAAACCTTCCCTCAATCAGCCTCACCTTGCTTTAATGGAATGCACTTGTGAGAGAAACCACTGGTATGGGGACAGGTGCCACTCTCTCGTAGGACTTGCTGGGAAGGTCTGAGCTTTGCTACCAAAAGGGCAGTCAATGGAAACTGGAAATCAGCGACTCCACCGTCATGTGAAGAAGGAAAAGAGAAGGAGCCTAGATACAACCCTGCTTAGGAGAGGCTGAATGCCAAAAAATTGAAGGCTGCTGAAAAACTAGTAGAAGATTCAGAACTTTGTCTTGTAATAAAAATTATTTTCATATATTATTGCATGGATAGCATTGGGCATTTTATTATAATCCTTTTAACCCACTGGCTTCTAAATTCTCTCCTAAATTCTTTTAGAAGATAATGAATATGGCAAAGAAAATAATCTCCCTCTTCCAAAACGCCACACAGAATCCCCAGACTTTACCTCCTAATGAGGATTACTCTTATAAGGATCAGCCTTATTTGTCCTGTGCTATTTTAGACATCAGGGTTGTGTTCAGCTGCCTTCTAAAGCTTTTTATTTATAGAATAAAAGAGTCATATGTGTGGAAATAATCACACTTTTGTTGGAAAGTCAAGCAGCAACGTGGAAGGAAGCGCTTGGGTGCAAACAGCACTGTCAGTGGTGCACACGTCCTTGGGAACAAGCAAGGAGGCCGAGGAGGGGGAGGGAAGCACACGCACCGCAGCCGAGCCCCCGGCACTGCACACATCAAATGATCAGTCTGCACTGTTCTTCCGAGTGGAGAGTCTCGGCTCTGAGATGTTTCTGGCCGACCCCCCACTCCACCTCTACACTCTCCCCACCCACTGCCTAATGGCTCATCGACTGTAAATTGACAAAAAGAAAAAACTGTTTTTTTCTTGCAATTCTGGGACTCAACCTGGGCAGGACATTTAATGTTAAAAGTTGAACACCTTTCTCGGTCACCTTTGCATGTTCTCTGAGAACCTAGTCCTAGAATCTGACTTAATTTTCCCACCAAACATAAAGGCAAGTGCAATTATTGTCACCACTTTCCAGGGAAAAACACCTGAAGTATGGCAGCAAACCTGGCTTCGTGGGTGGGAGAGGCAAGCAGCAGCACAGGGCCCATATTTAGAGGGCCTGCACTTGTTTTAATCCTCCACTGCCACTATCTTGAAATTCTTAACAACTTTTTTAAATGTATTGATTTTTTAGAGAGAGAAACATTGATGTGTTGTTTCACTTACTTATGTATTCATGGATTGCTTCCTGTATGTGTCCTGACAGGGGATCAGACTCGCCGCCTTGGTGTATTGGGATGATGCTCTAACCAATTGAGGTGCCTGGCCAAGGCTTAATAACTTTTTTTAAACAATGGGTCCCACATTTTTATTTTGTACTGGGTCCCAGAAATTATGCTGTTTATTCTTCCTAGAAGGGCTAACTAACTTTCCCAAGGTCCCATGTTCGTTTGCTTGGGCTGCCATAACAAAGTACCACAGACTGGGTGCCTTAAGCAACAGAAATTTATTTTCTCACAATTCTGGAGGCTGGATTTCCAAAATCAATGTGTCGACAGGACTGGTTTCTTCTGAAGCCTCTCTCCTTGGCTTGTAGATGGCTGCCTTCTGTCTTCACATGGTCTTCCGGATTAGGGCCCACCTAATGAGCTCATTTTAATTTACCTCCTTAGAGACCCTATCTCCAAATACAGTCACATTCTGAGACTAGGGATTAGGACTCCAACATACAAATTTAGCTGGGGGAGACACAGTTCAGCCCACAGCACTCCCATTAACAGCCAGGGAGTGGAAGAGCCGCTAGATTTGCTTCATTTCACTGTTTGTCTTCAGAGATCCCCTGGTAAGCTCATAACAGCAGCTCCTCTTATCAAGCCGAGGCATTCAAAGTTCAGGACTTGCTATCGGGAAACAAAATGGCAATCCAGGAAATATATTAATATAATGATAGCACTGGGTCCAAACCTCAGCTGTCCCAGCACCGAATCTACTGCTGGACTTAACCTGCCTTTTACAGCCCACCACACGGACACTGCCGCCAGAAAAGACTGTCCCTTTCTACAATTATAGGTTCTTGGATTGTCTGCCTTTGGTAATTTCCAAAATAGCACAGTCAACTCCGTTTCTATCCAGGGGGAGAAAATCATTACTGTTCTACTCACAAGTTTCACAAAGGCCCCTCTGTGGAATGCATCCAACCGACCCGTGGCGGAGCCTCTTATCTCATTCTCTTTTGGCTCCACACTGTGAGAGGGGAGCAGTGAGAAGTTTGCAGGAGATAACTGGGGAGTAAGGTAACTCATTTAAATGATAAAACAGGAAACCCATTTCCAGTCTGGACAGGGATTGTGTTTTAATGTGAACAGATCTGGAATCTGGACTGAGGACCTGGGGGTTTTATAATACGAAGCGGCAAGAGGGGCGGGCACCAGATTTCTTCTTTCAAAGAAAAGAGCTCTTTGGTGACAGCGGGGCAGAGAAAGCATGAGTTGTGCTTTGGCTCAGAGACACAGTGGAGAAGGAAGGGAGGTGGGTCAGGGAGAGAGTGCTCTGGCCCGACTGCAGGCTCCGGTACTCACACCGGGCAGGTTACTTTGCCGCTCCAGACCTTAGTTTATCCTCTGCAACTTCATGCTTCAAAGCCCCCTCCACCTGTCACAGTCGGTAGCATTGCTGGGGTGTCACAGTGCCATTTGCACAGACAGGAGAGCCTAGCATACAATTTTTCAGTAAATTCACTTTCCAGTTATTGCAATGTGATCTTTTATGATTTGTTATTTTGTAAAATGCATTTCCTTTATGATTAAAAAAAAGTCACACATCAGTGGGGAAATTAGACAACACCCTGACCAGGTGATTAACATTACTGTCCCCAACGAGGGGCAGATAAACGCTGTCTGCCCCGGCAGGACACTCTGAGACGTGGCACCACCTATGTAACATTCGGTCCCAAATGCATAAGCTGAAGCTGATCATGAGGACACAGCGAACAAGCCCAAATTGAGTACAGTCTGTAAAATGTATGGCCTACTCTTCAAAAAAAAAAACATCAGTGGCATGAGAAATACAGTTTGAGGGAGTTTTCCAGATGAAAGGAGATTAAAGAGTCAAATATGACAAGTAAGACATGATCTTGGACAAGATCTTATATGGAGAAAGTATTTCTATAAAGGATAGTATTGGTACAATTGACAAAATTAGATACGGGCTGTAAATTAATGTATTGGTGTTAAATATCCTAAATTTTACAACCATACTGTTGTGCTATAAGTAAATATTATTGTTCTTAGGATATATACATTCCAATACTCTGGAGTAAAGGGAATGATATATGCAGCCTTTCAAATCATTAGGAAAAAGAGAAATTAATAAGACAAATGGTGGCAAAGCATAAAATATTGGTAAATGGGGGTAAAGGATATATGGGAGTGCCTCGTTACACTCTTGTAAATTTTCTGTTTGAAATTATTTTAAAATACAGTGTTTCTTTTTGTTTTAAAAGTAACACTTACTTATTGCATAAAATTTCCTGAGGAAGAAAAATCCCTTGCAATCCCTCCACCCAGAGGAAACGGCTGACCTTCTGTGGACACAACCACACTGAGGAGACATGGCCCGTTCAGTCCCAGGCCCCCACGACAGAGCCAGCCTCTCAATGAAGTGAGCTGTGATCTTTTTGCTGGTGGAGAGTCCTGCCTTCAGTCTGTGAAAAACACACCTGTGAAGCAAAATAAAGTGAAGCAAAATAAAACAAGGTAGGCCTGGTACCCAGTTTCTTTTGAAGAAGACAGCTCGTTGGTGACAGCTGGTGCTGGTTGTGCTTTGACTCACACGCACAGGGACATGGGAAGGGCAGCAGGTCACGGCCGGTAATTGGTTTGTTGGGGCCTATAATCTAGGCTGATCAATGGCTCCTGAGAGGAAATCTGCTGCGAACTTCAGGAAAAGATCACCTCCAACGGCCATTCTTTTCAGTTGCATGTTGTGTCATGTGTAGATGTTTGGAGGAAAAAACAGCCATCTTGGGATCGTGAAGGGAAAACCAAGAGCATGTAAGTGAAGGTTAAGGTGATCAGGACACTGACATCATTGAGCTGTTTAATTAACCGACACTAGCACCACCCTAGCTGCAGAACATTCAACACGTGGGGTAATAAATGTCCTTATTCTCCAAGCCAATATTATTTTGATATACAGTTACAGACAAAAGCATCCCAACTGTTAAACCTCTACTTCTAAACATGATAATGCAACCATTTGCTTTGCTTGTTTATCAATCACATGTAGCAAAAGCTTTTCCAAATTGGGGGAAAAAAAAAAACCATCATGAGACCAAATCTGGTTTGGAACATGCAGTTAGTTTAGTTCACCAGCCAGAAGCTAAAGAGAACACACGTTTCCAGATTGGCATGGGCAACGCAGGCTTCATGCCCAGGAAGTGGACAGGCAGAGCTAACCTCACACTCTGGTGCAGAGAGGCCCTGAGTACTAGGAAAAGTAACAATGTTAGAATTGCTCTGGCTTCCAGGGGGGATGCTATCTGGTGAATAGACAAAATGGAAAAAGCAGAAAAGATTGTGGTCCCTGTAGTAGCTTGGTAACCGTGCCTCACATACAGGCTGGGTGAAGAGTGGGCCACTGGCCATCCAATCCTACATCAGTAACCTGTGCATCAACATGGCTCCTGGGAGTAGTGATCAGTGGCAGAGCTGATGCCAGAGAAGGACATGTGGCAGGTGGTATCTGAAGGCTTTAGCACCAGTGGAAGCTGCACTTGACATTTAATAAATGTTAGTTTGTTGATTCATTAATAAATACTTATTGAGCGCTTGCTATCTTCTAAGTGATGTACGAGATGCTAAATACAAGGGGGAGGTCCCCCAAAAAGCAGAATTATCTTCTGGAGGGCGGGCCCCTTATAGTACAGGCTTCCCCCTCTAGGTGAGTGTTCTAGGAACCCATCTGTATCAGTGCACCAGCTTGTGTTGTGAGAGGCTGCGTTTGGCTTCAGTGAGATTTTTTTAAGACTCTTTCCATGGGTTTTCCCATTTCACGCTGGGTGATTTACGAGCACACCTGCCCACATCACGCTGAATGTTCAGCAGTTTTTGACCAAAAATGGGATGACCCCTGTGCCCCACCCTCCCTATTCACCTGATCTCACCCAGAGAGACTTTTTTTTGTTTCTCTGGATGAAAAAATGTCCTCAGAGGGAACCATTTTGCCAATGTGCAAGAGGTAAAACAAAAAATGGCAGAAGCACTAAAAGGCATCAAAATCCACAAGTTCAAACACTGTTTTCAGCAGTGGAAAAAAGTCTCGATAGATGTGTTGCATCAAATGGAGAGTGCTTTGAAGGTGACTAAAGTTTAAACAGGTAAGAATAAATACAACATTTTTATAAGTAAATTCTGGATTTTTGCCCCCCACACACACATATAAAGGGCTTAATATGGCATTTTTCTTGCTCTCACAGATATTTCAATCCAATTTTGGGAGCCTGTGTGTCACACAGGTATTGCAGCCAGACAGGTCGAGATTCAAGTCCTGACTTTACCATTTACAGTGGGACCACGAACAAACTACGTATCCTCACTGTGCCTCAATTACTTCATGTATAAAAATGGGGATAGCAACAATACCTGGCTTATAAAGTAATTGTGAGGATTAAATAATAAAATATATATGAGGTGCTTAACATAGTGCATGGAACACAGGTTGCTCTGGCCAGGTGGCTCAGGTGACTGGACTGTTGTCCCATACACCAAAAGACTGTGGGTTTGATCCCTGGTCAGGGCACATACCCGGGTTGCAGGCTCCAAACCCAGTCAGGGTGCATACGGGAGGCAACCGATCAATGTTTCTCTCTCTCCCTCTCCTCTTCTCTCTCTCAAATCAACGGACATGTCCTCAGGTGAGGAAGTAAAGAAAGAAAGAGAAAAAAAATAAGCATGACTTATCATATATTGGTATTTTTATATTGTATGTATTGTTATTATATTATTAGTGAATGGCAATAATTATTACTGTTAGTAATGTTATTATTTACACTTGTGCTCTTTTTGTGCTAAAGAGGATGGAATTTTTCTGAACACGATCTGCACTAAAGCGAAATGTCACCTCATCTGCAGAGCCACTGAAGGAGGTTGGGTTGGGTTGATGTGTTCACAGTCTTAGAGTCAAAAAGCATTCATCACTCTCTTTTCCACAACACCTTTCACATACGAAGGTGAAAGCTTGAGTGTCAGAGGGTGTGAAGGTCTCAGAAAGCCCAGGATAGCGCTCCCCTCACAGCAGCCATGCTCTCAGGTGGAGAGATTACTTCAGTCCCAGAGGTAAGAACGCACCTTTCCAAATGCAAAGAAAACATCACTCACTTTTTGAAGGGATTAGTGTCATTAAAAAATCCCCCAAAGCCAGGGGCATTTCAGTCACTTGATCTACTACAAAAGATTCTTTTTTTTTCCCCTTTGTGCCTCTCTGATCAAATCTTGAGGGAGAAAATGTGAAAATAAGAAACAAATTAAGCCTGTATCCACACAGGGGAGCATTAATTGTGCAGTGTGGGCAGAATATCACATTTGGTATTGTTTTGAAAAAGCCTGGACTTCATCAAGTACAATTTGGCCACGTACGAGACTGCTTATTAGGCAAGTGCTCTTCATTAGGTAAACTCGAATGTCGCAATAGTTACTACTGCTTGGTATTATTTCGGAAAGCAAAATGACCACACAGACATCAGCTTTTGGTAAAGCAGTAGTTTAACCACCAAAAGAACTCCCTTAATTCAAACATGCATAGCCTCATCCTCCTCCTAGGCCCAAATTTCACTCAAACACATTTAATTATGTACTTGATGACAAACCCATGAAAGCCTTTATTTGCTGCCATTTAAATTCGAGATGCCAGCTACCCATAAACGAAACTCAAGATTTCTCTGGATCCACTTAAAGAAAACAAAAAAATCACTCAATTTAAAGAAAAATCATATATACATATGACTTGCAAAAAGCAAACTAAATTTTGAAAAGTAATTATCTTATTCACCCCTCCCTCAGCTACTCAGTTGCCCTTCTCAGATCTGAATCTAAGAATCTTGCACAATAAGAAGGTAGGTGCAATAGAACTATAGATTGGGTTAATTCCATGGCTCATTGATGCCACTGAGCACCCAGGCTGTTTCTATCTCTCTGTGATATCTATCAGCCTTGTCCTAGTGGTTGCAAGCCCAAACTGGATTGTACATTCCCTCCGTGGTTGCAAATGACCTAAGGAATTTCAAGCATCAAATCTGTGCACAGTGACATCCAAAAGTAAAAAAGGGATCCTTTCTCCCTACTGTCTCTTTTTAATAGAAAGAAAAGTTTTGCCCAGAAAAATGTCCCTTTCCCCGGTAGATATACCTCCAAGTTTCATTGGTCAGAATTGAATGACGTATTTACATCTAAACCAATCACTGGCAAGGGAATCAGGGCTACTCTGATCGGTAGCCACTAATTGGTATGGCCACTCTGATTGGTTTAGACCAATTAAGATCCAATCCAGAGTCGTACAGGCCAAGTGCAGACACCTGAACAGTAATGAGGGGACGTGAGGAATGGTGGCCCAATAAGCACTGCTATGTACATTATCTTGCACTTTGCCTTATTTGTTAGACAAAATCACTTGGAGATTGGCCTATATTAGTAAAAATCAGTTTCAAATTGAGAGAAAAAGCAATTATTCTAAGCAGTCAAGTTCAAACAAAAACCAGGTGTTACTTGGTTAGTATGTAACTATCCTGTGACATTGAATATTTACGTCTCCTAAAATCCATGAAGAAGAAGAGATTCAAAACCTGAAATTATAAGAAAGACTAAAATGGTTTCACATTTCGTGAAGTATGCCAACATTTGAAACGAATGTCTTAGGTTACAAACAAGCTCTCTAAGGACATAGGGACTACCCTCCCTTACACACACCACCCCCACCTGCAAGCTAAATGTCTTGTGGACAGTTTCTATTGTACTGCTTGTGCTAGGCCAAGGTCTGGGGCTTTTAATTTAAAGATACTGTCTCATCCAGTGCCAACCCAAGGTGTGCAGCCTTACGCTCGGTTCCACCAGCCAGTAATTTAATTTTGCTTCCCTGGGACCCAGTGAGGCCTGTACATTGTTGCCACCAACCTGCTCTGAGCTCTGCAGCCTTCGGCGGTCACACCGCCCATATAAATGAGTATAGTCGTAAGTGGAAACACACTTGCCACACATGGAACATGTTTTTCTCTTCTTCCTCTAATCCTTTTCAGGTGCAAATGTCTCACAGGTCCAGTCCTTTCCCTCCTTGGTGACCACCTACCCCTTTTACATTGGACTCCCTCACCCTGGATATAGCTTCTTCCCCTTCAGCCGTTAGCACTCAGAGCAAAAGAATCACTCTCAGGAAATGTCTCCCACTTTCAGAGGGACATATTTTCTGATTTTACATATGTATATACAAAATAATATGGTGTCTATATAGTCCTAGTCTAGTCATGTCAATGGAAAGAGAAAGAGAAGCAATAAATGTAATAAATGAGTAAATTACATGTTATATTAGAAGTTATGGCAAAATATAGAGTGAAGAGAGCAATTAGGAAGGCTGGGATGGGGAGGGGAGGATTGCAATTATAAACATGATGCTCATGCGGGTCTCATTAAAACAGCAACATTTTTCAAAATTGAGATATAATTCGCATACCATAAAATGTATCCTCTTAAAGTGTACAATTCAGTGATTTTTAGTATATTCACAAAGTTGCTGAACCATCACCACTATCAAATTCCAGAATACTGTATTTTATCTTGTCTCTATGGATTTGGCCATTCTGGACATTTCTTATAAATGGACTCATATAATATGTGGCCATTTGTGTCTGGCTTCTTTCACTTAGCATAATATTTTCAAGGGTCAATTACATTGTAGATGCATCAGTACTCCATTTTTTGTGGTTGAATAACACTCCACTGTACGGATGTTACCTGAAAGGGACCAGGCCAGAGCAGGTCTGCCTCTAGCCCGCCTGCGGTGTGTGGGTTCTTGACTGCACAGGAAAGACTTCACAGCAGGAGTCCAGGTGATTTTGAGAGCATGTTTATTAAACCTGGGGGCAGTGAAACAAAGAAGGGCCTAGGATAGGAGAAGCAACAGTGGAGAGACCAGGCTGGGCTGCTTTGGTTCTCTAAAAATGTTGTAGGAAAGAAGTGAGCCAAGGTGGGGCTGCTGTCCGCTCACTGGGGAGTCGGAGGAGGGGGTCCTTGGGGACAGGATTGAGGGTTAGCCCAGGGCAAGCTGCCACCGCTCATCATCCTCCTGGCTGCAGTGTTGGAGGTCTTGTGGGGACACTTAGAGTTTAGGTGATGCATGCGTGCGTGTGGGGGAAGAAGAGGGGGCAGGGGAAGGCATGCGCATGCTCCCCAGGGGGAGAGGGAGAGGGAGGATGGGGGAGGGGGAGGGAGAGAGCAGGCTGGGTCCTTGATCTTGAGGGTTTTACAGGCTGGGAGTTTAGAGGAGTTCTCAGGGAAGGATCTCAATAGAATATGCATCAGCTTTCCAGGTGTGCCTTTTCAGGGTTGTGGTCTCCACTGATTGGTCGGCTCCAGGGCAGGGGGTCATTAGTCACTGCAGCTGGTCCTGGTGTTGCCCACCTACTTTTGCTGCTTTTCTGGGCCTGGAACTGAAATACAACTGCGGCCTAGGTGTTATTTCTAGGGAGGAAAGGTCAAGGGGTTTAAACCACATGGCCAGCGATATGCCAGGGGAGGAAAGGCCACCCTGGGGGCGAGGTCCAGCACCAGTTTTGCCTGATACTTTCCACCCTGGTGACCTGTGACTGGCTATAAGTTGTTCGGCCAGTTTGTTTAGCTACCTGTCTCTGTTTCCTCATTCTACTTGCCCAGGAATTTTCCTAGCTTCTCACAGCCTGTCTAATGGATATACCATATTTTGTGTATTCATCGGTTGATAGATATTTGAATTATTTCTGCTTTTAGCTATTATGATATGCTATACGAGCATTCACATTCAGGTGTCCGTGTGGACATATGTTTGCAGTTCTTTGGGGCGTATCCCTAGGAGTGGAATTGGTGAGTCATGTGGCTACCTCAGGTACACTGCCAACAGCAGTATGTCAAGGTTCCAATTTCTTCACATCCTCACCAACACTTGTTATTATCTGGCTTATTATAGCCAAGAAGATGACATTTAAGCTAAGATTTGTGGGAGTGAGCCATGTGGATATTCAGTGGGAGAGCATGCCAGGCAGAGGGGCCTGCCAGGGCAAAGCCCTTGAGGTGAGAGTGTGCCTGATGTGCTCCAGGAGCAGTGAGGTGGATGGCAAAATGGAGAGACATGATCAAAGGAAGTGAGAGCTAATGGAGGGCCAAGCACAGGCAGTTCAGGGCCGTTATAAGGACTTTGGCTTTTACTCTAAAACAAGTAAGTAGCCGTTGAAGGTTTTTAGAGCAGAGAGGTGATGCGATTTGACAATAAAACAAACAGTATCACTGCTGAATTATATGAGTATGTGTGCAAGGATGGAATCAGGGAGGATCAAAGAGAGAACTGGTAGATTTTTGCAATAACAGTGGCTCGTAGGGCAGTTGGTACCAGGGAGTGGTGAGAAGTCCTTGGGTTCTGCATATATTTTAAGGTAGAACCAACAAGATTTTCTGCCAGACTGTGAGTGGAACATGAGAAAGAAAGGAGTCAAAATGTGTGGTTCACTGATTTTTGCTTCAAGATATATCAAGAAATATAGTCAAATTCATTTCTTCCCTATTAGGTCAGAACCAAAGTTCTTAGTTAGGTGATTTCAAATGTTCAAAAAATATATTGTCTAAGATAATCGATAATTATAATAGTAGTCATAATACCCAATCTATTAATCTAACGCTCTCATGAGGGAGGTAATATTTTCCTCAATTTACTCATGTGTAAACAACTGACAGCTTCCTTAATGTTTGTCCCTCTTCCAAGTTAGGAACAACCAGAAAAAGTCAAATGTGCCCCCTAACCATTATATAGGACTTCCTGCTTCTAGTTAGCCTACCTATACTTTCCCTAAGCCCCAGTCTCCAATCTGGGCATACCTGAAGGCGTCCTCTTTGTCTGCTATAGTTTTCTCACTTCTCTGCCTTCCTGAGTCTCTGTTAAATCGCAAGTGATGGTGGCTGGCTCCCTGCCACGGCGAGCTCAGAATGAAGTGCCTTTGCTTGTTCTCATTTCGTTAGTCTTCATTTATTTCCACAGGTGTCTTAGGTCAAGTTTCCCAGGAAATGGACTTTGAAATGAAGACTTGAGTGTAGTTTTACAGGGACACACTCTTAAGATCATCACCTGTGAAGGGGACGATGGGAAGAGGACTGGGCAGAGGGAGAAGTTGACTTGTGACATAGTTGCACTAGTGGCTTTAACTGATCCCACGAGTAGCTCTGGGTCTGGGATGGCCCTTCAGAAATGTACCCTGGCCTGGATCGGTCTCTGAATGCAACTTACCATTGGGAAAGGAGGGGAACTGTAGGTGAAGCAGGTCTCTTTAACCAAAGGCAAGTCTAAGGGAGTACCCTAGCTGTGAACTCTCAGCAGCCAACACTCTGACAGCTGGGGGAGGAGAGCTTGGATCCCCTGTGGGGAGGGGGGATTAGTTGGTCACACTAGACACGCAGTTGGCAGCAGATTAGCTCACCTTTGAATCTAAGTTTAAAGCTCTTTTCACTACATCATAGCTGTCTTCACCCCCCCCATGACAAATGGAGATTTTGTGACCACTCATTTTTCCCCTCCTCGTCCAAAACCAAGGCCATATTTGCAAAGTGATTCTGACATTTTTAGTAAGTGATTTTGAAAATATCCATTGACTCAATTGAATATGACATTTAAAAGATCTGAAATAAGACCCCACCAACCAAAGTAGTTAGCTGAATTACCACATGTAGACAGTTGCACCGGCATAATACTACAGTACCTCACTAAATGTTTCCCTCTCTGAGGGGCACGTCATTCCAGCTTTCCAGCTCGAGATGCTGACAAATTGAAAATAAATTGATGTGAAAGTAGTATCATTCCCACTTTAAGAATATTCATTCCCCAGAGAAAATTATTCTGTATGAGTCAAAATCCTAATAAAATATATCTTGACAGTTAATAAAATATTAATTTATTCTTTCAAAGAGGCAGGTTTCCTGCCTTACTTCACAGTGTTATGTGAGTATTGCAACACTTTTACCTTTAGTTGAGCTACTTAAACTCAATGCCTCTTTTTGGTTTTCAAACCAGTTGACACTCTATCCAGCAATAGGAATTTACCTGAAGAGTATAAAAAAAATACACACACTTCTCCCTGCAGATTGATCTGAATAGTCCCTTTATCTGTAAACAAGTCTAGCTGTGGCTTTTTTTATAAATCTGTCTGTCAGCATACCCCCTCACCATCACAAGACCTTTTGAATTCTTACTCATTGTCCCCAGAGCTCTGGCTCTTTCCCTTTCTGTGTGCCCTGGAAATCCCCTCAGCCATCCCCCCCGCCCTTCTCCTCCCGTCCCCCCACCTCAAAGTTTGTCACCTCCTGATGAGCTCTGTGTGGGATTGCAGCCAAGTCTCAATCTCTTCTGCAGGTAACATAGCATGGTAGTTCTCAAACTTCGAGTCCGAAGAACTGTTAGGGGAAACAATTAAAATAGAAGATATAAGAAATTCATCCTTGATCTTAAAAATCAGAATTTCTGCTCAAATGTATAATCGTAGTTAAATGCCTCTTTGTGGAATTCTGTTAGACATCCCAGCTTGAGAACCACTCACAAGCAAATTTCACATTTCTAGCAACTGATAGAGTTTCCTGGCTGTAGAAGGTCAGGCTAAAAGTAGCTTTTGGAGTTGATGCTTTTCTAAAGTTGTAAAGTTGGCAGTAGTCTATGCAAGCTGATTTTCCCAGGCACAATACATTTATATGATAAGACCTATCAGGATGGAAACATTAGAAATACAAAGAAAGGCCGCTGATCTAGGAAAAGTTGCTGAGGAAGAATTGGAAAGACCTGATGATTTCTGGAATGTTGAAAAGACAGTAAAAGAGTTGAAGGTTACTTCAAGGGAGTGAAAGATGGCAGTGGAAAAATGGCTATGTGAATTATTGAACAAATATTAGATGTAGCATTTAGAGGTGTGGGGAGCTCACAAAGAACACATAATTTTATTTCTTGAGTACCTACTATGTGCACTGCATTGTCCTAAAGTGTACAAAGACAGCGGTCCAAAATTCACATTTGTATTGGATTCAGCTGGAGAGATTATTAAAAATAAAATTCATGGACCCCACAGTAGCTCTATTAAATTTAAATTACTGGGGTTGGGATTGAAAATCTCTAAAGTATGAAGCTCCCCGAGTAATTCTGGTGCACACGATGAAACACTAGTGTTTGGGAATCCCTGTACCAGAGACCACAAAAACGAGTGAGGCGTAGTGTTTATCCTTTTTTTTATAGTATTGATCTTTAAGCAATGTACAGACAAGTATATGGAGCCATATGCTGTGACAACTTTCTTGACTGCCTTATATTCATGGCTTCTGTTTCATTTGTGATGTGTCTTTCTTCTGAAATGCCTTTTCTTCCTCTCTACCATGAAAATATTATCCATTCAAATGTTGGGAATTGGAACTGTGTTCCGCAATCTCTGTCACCGTCCTTCCCGCCCCACACCCATGACACGACCACATAAAAATCCTACCCTTATATTATCTGCTTCACCCGTCACCACCGTTTCATCCCTATTCCCACCCCTGTAGCTCATCTGAGCCCCCGAGTGGCCTTGTAACTGACCTTTCACACTCCACCTGCCCTCTTACCATGATTTATTCTTAATGGTTCTGTCAATCTTGCATGATTCAGTTATAATTATTTTTCATACTGAAAATAAAGTTTACTATTTCCTCACTACCTACAAAGTTAGGGATGAAAATACTCCAGTCTGGCATTCAAAACTACTGCATCAATTAGACTTTCTTTGATTATAAGCAACAGAACCAATTCTGGCTAAAGTAAGCAGAAAAACATATGGGCTAGTTTACAAAATTGAAGTTCTAATCATTTCCCTTTTTTGTGTGATTCTCAAAATGCACATTCTTAGAGATTGTCTGATTCAACATATTTCCAACTCTTATTAATAGGATAACAGGGCATATCCACTGAAAAACCACCTATAATTATGCTCACAGGGGAAAGATAGTTACTTCAAAGCAAAATTAGTGTGCTATTATCAAAAACATAAATGAAAGTTAGGGAGAAAAACTAAGAAATATACACTGCACCCAAAATATGGCCCCAATCCAATTTAAGTAAAATTGGAAACAATGGAGAGGAATTCTGTGCTTTCTTTTGGGAGACATCAGAGGTCAAATGGGTGAAATAACTGAGGAAGCTCACACACGATCGTCTTAGCGACCTCGGGGTGGGGGAAGAGAGGCTAGTGGTTTGAAGTAAATGTTTGAAGCACTGTGTGGCATGATTCAAGAAGTCATCGTGCATTTGAGGGTCCACATAAGCTTTTTCATGTTTTTCTGTTGGTGGTCAACCAATTTCCACACGACTACAGTGTCCTTTGCCAAACACCCTGTAGCTTTTATTTGTAAATAAGTTAACCATCATAATACAAGAACAGCCAGAATTTTATTAGGGAGAAAGTCAGTAGGATAACAGCAATGGCAGTATCTTTAGGAGGGTAACAAGTCTTCCACTTCCAAATTTAAGAAAGGTGTGATAATCTCCCGTAGTTCCCACATTTTGCGGCGCCCAAGCATTGTGGGGAGCACCCTTTCAAAGATGAATGTAGCATCGAACAACAGTATGTAACACGAAAGTCCCGTGAAGGTGAGGACATAAAACATGACGAAAATCCTCAGTGCACGTTTCCTACAAGGAAAGAAGACATCTGTGTTAAGAACATTCTGGAAACACACACACACACACTCCAGGCACCTCCACCCAGGCAGCTCTTCCAGTTAAGTAACTGAACTTCTCTTGACCTCAGTTGACATCTGCAAAAGGAACTTGGCGTTGATGAGCACTGACACTCGTCTTAGGATGGGCATTGGAATTTTAAGATTCTATAGACGTGAAACAAAGAAACCCTCGATACTGTGAGGCTCTTTCCTCTGAAATGCTTTTCTCAGAGATGAGCGCCATCTCTGCCTCACCTATGAAGTATATGATGCCTACTGGGGAGAAAATAAAGTCACCAGGCATTTAGATTATCCTCAGGACAGGAAATCAAATGTGACAAATGAAGTTCAGCCCTCTCTATTCCCCATTTTGTGCTGGCATCGGACTTGCCCTTCTTAAGTAATAGAAGTTTTTCCAAGGCTTTGAGGACTCCTCCTTCTGGGCTGTGCCTATGATGTATTTTATTTATCTGCTTTTAAGTCCTTGCATTATTATTTTCTAATTATAAACGCAATATGTGATGAGAGTAGAAGATCTGAAAAATCCAGAAAAACACCAGGAAGAAAAGAAATGTCACGGATGATCCAGTTACCTGGAGATAATTACCATCTAGAACACGTTTCAGAAGAGAAAACCTAGAGTGCAGTTAAAGCTAAGAATGGATATATTTTGTGCCCCAGCTCAGTGGGTTCTATAAACCTCGGCCCTGTTTTTTTGCACTGGCTGTCTCTCGGTAGATATGAAAATAATTGCTTCCACTTCACACATTTGTTAAAGAGCCAGTGTTCTTAAAATGCGGTGTTAGGAAGAGGCTGTGAGGGCCATTGACATGAAGCAGCGATGTACTGACCTCCAACAGCACCAAATGTAGATCTGTTCTTTCTCACAAAAATAAAAACAGCTCACTACCAAAGCATATCTAGAAAATAAACATTTTATCCTTAAATTCTAAAACTAATCATTTTAGAAATACTAAAACTGGAACATTCATGAACACATTTAACATTCATTTTTAAGAGGACAATAATTTTTTCTAAATTACAGATAATTTAGAAAACTAATAAACCATAATCCCATCACTCCTATAAGTTATTTTTCCTTTTTCTTTCCTTCCTTTCTTCCTTTCATTCTTTCTTTTTTTTTTAATTTTGCTTCATTTTTTTTTGTTGTTGTTATTAGAGTGTACCCTTCAGTTTTTTCTTTGCTATGGTGAGCTCGCTAGGTTCCCCTGACCAGGGACTGAACTCACAACCTAGGTACATGCTCTGACCGGGAATCGAACTGGTGATCGGTTGCTTTGTGGGATGACGCCCAACCAACTGAGCCACACCTGTCAGAACTCAAGCATTTTTCTTAGCAAAATATTATACCTGCTAAATAAAAATAAGTTTTTTAATGATATTACATGTACGGAACCAAAAATTAGTGTCACTAATAATTCTATTTATTTTAAATGTATCTTCTGTAGAGAATAAAATATTCTTTTGATATTTGAATACTATATCTATCCATCTATTTGTCAAGCCTTGACATGCATAAAATCTTTAACCTTTTCCAAAACGTTCGTATCGCCGTGGTGAATACACAGGGGAGAACTATAAGGGAGCTGCGGGTTTGGGGACAAACAATATTAGGAAGAGGCCACCCTCTGAAGCTAAAAGCAGCAAAACTGACACATAATGATTGACTGAGCCTGCAAAATTCACCTCCTCAAAAAAAATAACATATAAATATGCTCAGTGGAACTAGTAGGTTTCCAGGTCTCTGCAAGAGATAAGTCTTGGGAAATCTTAGCTATGATGTAATGATGTGATGAAAGATGACCAACTCAACTGGGTAATAATCTGTCCATATAACATAATTAAGTGATAATTGAAAGGTATTCACTTATTTGTCTATTTGTCTATTTGTTTTTGAAGTGTAACTTGTGTGCCATAAAGTATACGACTCAGTGGCTTTTAGTTTGTTCATCGGCTTGTCCAGTCATCGCCACTATCCCTATTCAGGAAGTTTTTATACCTCAGAAAGAAAACCTGCACCCAGGAAAAGTCCTCCCTGTTTCCCATTACCCCCAGGCCTGCCAACCAGTAATCTCTTTTCGATCTATGTGGATTTTCCTGTTTTGAACATTTTCTATGAATGGAGTCACATGGTGTGTGGCCTTTTGTGTCTGACTTCTGTCACTTAGCATAATGTTTTCAGTGGTGATCTATGTTATAGAATATATCAGTAGTTTATTCTCTTTTGTGGCTGAAAATACTCCATTGTATTGATATACCACATTTTGTTTACCTATTCATCAATTGATGGACATTTGTATTGTTTCTATTTATTAACTATTATGAATAATGCTACTGTGAACATTCGTTGTACAGGTGTTTTGTGGGCATATATTTTCAATTTCGGGCGTGTCCCTAGGAGTAGGTCATATGGTAGCTCTATATTTAACATTTTCAGGAACTGCCAAGCTATTTCCAAAGTGGCTGCACCATTTTACAATCCCACTAGCAATATCTGAGGGTTTTAAATTCTCCACATGCTTGTTATTATCTGTCTTTTTATAGTTAGCTTAATGGTATAAAGTGGTATCTTGTGATTTTGATTTGCGTTTCCCGAATGGCCAATGGTGTTGGACATCTGTTTACATGCCGGCCATTTGTATATCTTCTTTCAAGAAACATCTATTCAACTCCTTTGTTCATTTAACAAATTAGTTTGTTTGTCTTTTCGTTGTTAAGTTGTAAGAGTTCTTTATGTATTCTGGATGCTGGAACCCTTAATTTACAGGGTTCTGAAAAGGTTGATTGTGACAAATTTTTTTCAGCTCTCTCATTGGTTTTATGGAATAGAAAATTTTCTGGGGTTTTTACTCTGGCATTTGCATTGACATTCTTCTTCACTTACTAATTTTTGTTGAACATGACAAACACCTTTTATATTTCAAGTCCCCAAATAATCAAGATTTCTGCCTTCGAGCGGCCCATGGAGCATCAGGAGACAGATTTAAGCCATTGCATTGCAATAACGTGCTGTGGGCTGTGTGTCAGGGTCACACGCCAGGTGTAGTGAGCGCACAGAGGAGGGAGCTGCAATCCCCTTGGGGTTGAAGGGTGGGGCTAATGAATCCGAATGGACTCAAATATATACGATTGTGTGGCATCTCTAGAAAGGAATTCATAGAGTCAGAATTTGCCGGCATGTCCTGTGTGTGTCCAATACTGTGCAAAGGAGAGGCATCTCACTCAGCAAACAAAGGTTTTTCAAACTGCTTAGCAGGTGTGCATCTTTGTGGAGGTGGCTGCATCGCAGTTTGCAGACACCGTCCTGTAAGATTTGTGTATGTATAGTTATCTACAGCAATAAGAAAGAAATACACATCTGTATCTGTATATCTAATGCAGTGGATCTAAATCTAAAATAAGAAGAATACTATGACTTTTAAAGAACATGAAAAATTTATAAAAGAAGATGAAACAAATATTTAGTTAACATGAAGAAATCTAATCTTACTATAGTTCATACACGTTAGAACTTCTGTCCAGACCCCAAAAGCTTCTTTCTCCAACTTACCAGATTGTAACTCGAGGAGGAGAGTTCTGCACTGAAGTGGGTGGTGGGGCCTGGCGTGGCAGAGGCCCCATTTCTTCCAGACCCATTTCTTCAGGACTCCGAGAGTCTTTGTTCCCTTCTTGCGTTTGATACGTCCCCAGCTTTGTATTCAGCACAGTCATGTCCTTGCAAAAGTTCTGGGAAAAAGAACACACTCACCTGTTATTAATAGAAAGAGACACAATGACAGAAAGTCAGCATCATGGTACAACATTAACCCACATGCTAATCTTTGCTGGATTATTCATGTAGGAAGATAATTATCCTTGTACTGAATTTACCTATTGAATTGGTTCATCTATGTAGAACATATTCATTGAGCAACTCCTATCAGGCCCTGTTCTAGGATACAGTAGCTAACAGAATAAACAAGGAATATGCATTCTATTGCATGTGCATTTTTTAACAAACTAGACAAGGAATTACATGTGTGTTTATAACACCTAAACACATATATACATTAGATATTATGAATTAAGATACATGCTAGCCCTGAATATGTAGGTCAGTTGATTGGCGCGTCATCCCTACATGTCAAGTTTGTGGATTTAACCCCTGGTCAGGGCACATACAAGAATCAATCAATGAATGCATGAATAAGTGGAATAACAAATCGAAGTTTCCCTCTCCTTTTTTTTTTTTCTCTCTCTCTCCACCTCTTCTCCCTCCTTCCTCTCTTTTTCTAAAAATCAATCAATAAAAATATTTTTTAAAAAATTATACATGCTAAAGAGAAAATAAATAAGGAGATGGACAGAGTAGAGGAGGTCTGGTGGTGGACATCTGCTCTAGAAGGTGGGATGATGAGGCACCTCTGAGCAGGTGACAGGTTAATTCATTTATTCATTGTTTCATTCACCCATTCATTCACAGAAATTGAGTCATTTTTCTGACTAAGAGAGATTAGGGAAGGTCTGGAAGAGATGACATTTGAGCTGAGCCTTGAAGAATGGGTAATACGCATCCATGAAGGATAAGCTCCAGGTGGAGGAAACATGGGAGCAGCCCAGGGGTGTGGGGGCTTGGGAGTGCGCCAGACCTGTGAGATGTTCTGTGCCCCAAAGCAGGAGGACAGGAGGGGGAGAAGACAGCAATAAGGTTGGAAAGAAATCAATGTATCCTACATTCTTAACTTCTTGGGAAATACAGATTTACCTCCGTATTTACGTGTATATTTAAATCATTTAATTTTATCATTATTTGAGCTTGTGTAACTGTGAAATCTTACCTTTATTCTTGCAACGAGTTTCTCCTTTAATTCATGAGCTTCGTTACAAGCATCAGCCTGAAAAGATACCCACAATTTGGCGTAAAATAGAAATTCTATTTTTCTGGTTTATACAATAAAATCTCACTTGTTTTGATACCACTTAGTTGTAAAGTGGCCTTAATCACACTTGCTTTTACTCAGTAAAATCTTTGCTCTTAGAACAAATTCATGGTGTGATCATGATAAATTGCAAGAAGAATAACTAAAAGATTAATGAAATTATTTTCAATGCTTTAAAAGTATAATTTGCACAACAGCTGCTTACTATAAATTATCTTTTTCTCTTTTATTACTCTTTCCTTGCTCCTTAAAAACCATCCGCCAGGACACTAATTAGAGAAACATAGTGTGTTTCTGAACAAAAGTAATTATATATCTTTTAAAGATTTTAGAATTTTTCATATATAAACCGAAGTCCTTATTATGTCAGTCTGAATATTTGGGCCTCATGGTTTAGCAAAAGAGCCCTCCATCCACACTGCTTCCTCATTCCTTCCCACCCCCCCCACCCCCCCCACACACACAGGCTGCCCGGCGGAGACGACAGGCGGCTTTGGTTGGTTTCTATCAGGAAGATCAAAAACAGGATGAAAGCAAACCTTCACCTTCTAAGACATGAATGCCAACTGCATGTATGTCAGGAATAAAACGCTTTAAAGGTTTTAAATGAATCATCCCACAGTAGATTTGCTGCGTAACTGGAAAACGGAGTGGTAGCAGGCAGAATCGTGTTCTGGGACTCAGGAAAGATGGGTTCTGGGTGGAGGCGCCTTTTCTTGAAATTGATTTTTAAAGAAGCATTTGCCAAGGAAAAGCAAAGATATGGGTTTCTGAGGCATAGTTTGCAATGGCAAACATGAATTATAAAGTCCCAAATATCCAACAAAATGAATTTAATAAGTCTAAAAATCAAATCCGGCATTATATAAACAGTGAAAAGGTAAAATAACGTCTAGTTGCATAGAATGTTTTTAAAGAAAAAATGCTAAGTGAAAAAAGGCAAGTTGCAAAATAACATATGTAACATAATCCCACTATAATACAATATGTAAATATATGTATAGAAAGATTTGAAAGAATATGAATATATTACAATGTTCACGGTGTTTATCCTTCAGTGAATGGGATTATTTTTCATTTTTTAATATGAAAAAGTTTAAGGTGAATAAGTATGTATTACTTTTGTTAAAAGAAAGAAGATATACATGTATTTATATGTTTAAAATATATATTAAGTATTTTATATATTATATATACATACATACATACATGTGTTTATCTATTTTTTAAAAGATTGTATTTATTTATTTTTAGAGAGACGGGAAGAGAGGGAGAGTAGGAGAGAAAAATCAGTGTGTGGTTGCCTCTCACGTGCCCCCTACTGGGGCCTGGCCCACAACCCAGGCATGTGCCCTGACTGGGAATCGAACCAGCGACCCTTTGGTTCACAGGCCGGCGCTCAAGCCACTGAGCCACACCAGCCAACACTACACATGTGTTTATATGTTTAAGGGCAGAGCAAGAACAGGACTGGTTCTTTTCATCTGGAAATACAGGCAACTCATGTCACATTTCTGAGTTACGCTTTTTTCTTCTGACAATGAGGGTATAGATTAAAAGACAGCAAGTTCCCTTTTAGGTCTAAAATTCTATCTTTCATCAAATTTTAGATTCCATTCACTATAATTCTCTAAATCTGAGATTTCCTTGAAGTACTGTTTTCCTTCCTTAGTTATAAAGCCATTTTATTATTACCTGGACAAAGTTGTTATCCATTTCTCCTAATTGCTTTTTAATTTCCATGATCTTCTCCTTTAAAACAAAGGGTATAAAACAAAAGTTGTAAAGAATAACGTGTGGTATTAAAACAAAGCAAATGATGATTTTTAGAAGAAAGTTAATTCATGATCAAAAAGTTCTTCTGGATGCTGATTTCCAAAATTCAATGTTAAGTTAAATCAATGGGATATTATTAGCCATATCTGTGTAAGAAGCCATTGAGCGAGGCACTGTGTTGGTTGTAGACTAGTAATAAGAGTATTTGCCCTCAAACAGTTATGTAGTATACACCGTTCATTCATTACCAACCTCTAAATTATGAGATTTAATTATTTAAGAAAGAGCTATAATATGATCATCATAGTTTACTGGTGCCCAGGTTTGTTTATATAGAAACTGTTTTTACACAGTACTTATCAAAGGTAACTGAGATTGGGAGTCAGTCTCAGAATGAAAGTCTATTTATCCATATGGGGATTTCAGAAAACTTCAGGGACTTAGGGCTCAACAGCAGGCAGCACCCAAAAGCCACCTCCAAGGACTTTTCTTAGCTTAAAGCTCTTTCACACTTGTTTCTGGTGTGTGTGCGTGTGTTTAAACGCTTTACCAAATTTCCCTCTTGCTCCATTTATGGCTTGCTGAGTCATCCCGCTTCTTCATTAGAAAGAATGAGCCAATCCACGTGATATCTTAAAACTTCACTAACTTGCTTCTCCTTTCATTTTCCTAAACTTGGTTTGCTGCTCTCATACCTGTTGCTAACAATGTTCACTTTCCCTGCACTAGAGTAAACTTACAGCCATTATTGACCTCGTATCTGTAACAATTATATTTAAAGTTTCTTATTCATTAAATCACTGCCTGTGTTTCTATGCAGGCTTTCCCATCAGCCAGTAAACCTGTTGAGGACAGAACTTCTGCCAATTTTTTTTAAAGTCATGTTTACTGAGGTTATAATTTATACACAGCAAAACGTACCTTAAAAAGTGTACAATTGTATGAATTTTGACAAATGTATACTGTCATACAATCACCACCACCACAAGGGAATATTTTCATCACGCCTGAAATTTCCTGTGCCCTCTATCAATCTCCTCCTCCCTTTACCTGCTTGACTCTCGCAATGACTATTCTATTTTCTGTTCCTATTGTTTGCCTTTTCCAGAATGTTACATAAATGGAATCATGAAGTGTGTAATCTTCTAAGTCTGGCTTCTTCCCCTTAGCGCAATGCATTTGAGATTCATCCATGTTGTTGGATGACTAAGAAGGCCATTCCTTGTTACTGCTACGCGGTATTCCGTTATACAACCTTCGTTACAATTTATCCACGTATCAGTTGGTGGGTATTTGGGACGCTTTTAATTTTTACGTTTGCATCTATTTTTTTTAAAGTGCATTCACAGCTGTGGAACTCCAGAGAGAATCTCCATGCATATTTGTGATGTCTTTTCCTTTGATATTATCCCAAGACCTTATTGGTTTGTTTTTTAATCTCACTTTCATTTATTTTTGTGCTTTTCTATCTTTGCCCTCACTGTGTTGATATCCATCCCTCCCTAGCCCTAATACCTGCTGAAATCCTCATTCCTGTAGTACAGATGACTTTTGGAGGAAATTTTCTAAGGCAGAATATCTTTTGACCTTTGTCCTCTTCCCTCTTTTCATGGTTTGCAATTTGCAAAGCTCAAGGATAGTGGAAAAAACTCTTGACTTTTCAACTAACACAAAATGAGGTTGCTACTTTAAAATGTTTAACTGTGACTTTAGAAAGTCACAGTTGAAAGCAATTTTTTCCTTGTTAATAAATCTGTGCTGATCTGTAGATGACTTTTAATATGTGAGAGGTCTAAATAGCATTACTTTTCTACAATAAAAAAGATATTTCTCCATGCTTACTTCGGCAGCACTTCTAACTAAAATTGGAACGATACAGAGAAGATTATTAGTATGGTGCCTGAGCAAGAATGATAAGCAAAAAAGATATTTCTCCTTTACTTCTTCCAAAATCCACTTAATTTAAACTCTTTGGCTTAAGCGAAAGCAGAGGCTGGAAATTTCAATTAAAAAGGGGAAGCTAGATACAGACTTTTTTCCTTTTTTAGAGGAAAAAGTATCAGTCAAGGCTCTAACTCCTATTTTTTTCCCAGAGTTTATCACTACGTCTTAACAACATTTTATGACTCTTTATAAGGGGAAAATTAAACCTGTCTCAGCAAAGAGTTTCTAAGAAATGGAAGAAGACTAAACAAATGGAAAACTTTGGCAATAGTGAAAACTAACACAAGAATTCTTCATGAAGAAAACAAAGACAGATACAAAAGTTTCTCTTACAGTCTTCACTAATATTTACTTCCTAACCATCTTCTCTGCTCTCTTAGGTGCTGACATGCAAAGATGAAGAACGTTCCCCTAGGTTACTCATCATTATCATGAGATGGCATCAAGACATAAACCTATCGAATTTGTCTGAATGATTTTCTAGGTAGAATTTAAAAGTCTAGGCTTTTTATATCACCGGAGAACAGAAACGGTGGCACGCAGGCGAAAGGTGCTCAGAACTGACCACCAGGTCGCCGTCCTCCCTGTGACGGAAGACGGGTTTTAATCTGTGTTATGACCTATTAAACAGCACAAGGTGTGTCGGAGTCCCCACAGCCCCCCAGACTGTCCCTTCCAAGCCTCCAGCTTACCTCGATGTTTGCTCCCTGATCAGGGTCAAGGTCCTGGTGCGACTCTAGATTTTCAATTTGGCCCTCCAGGGACGTCACCTCATTCAGTAAGCTGCAAGAGACCAAGAGGTGGGCTTCTCTGTGGATGGAGAGAAGTCATCTAGTGGGCAACCTTTTTTGATCTTTAAAAAAGATCTTAATCTTAATCCACAAATAATAATCTTAAAATAATCCTATTTTAATCTTAAAAAATGATATCCATTCTATATCAAAAGACTCTTGGGTAGCAATTGTGGTGGGATGGGAAGCTATAAATGCAATTCAAAAAGGTAAAAAAAAAATCACCTCTAAATCATTTATTTGAATTTTTTTCTTTCTTTTATAGTTGTTCAAATATAGTTGTCTCTATTTTCCCCCCAACACCCCCCCAACCCCAGCCATCCCCACTTCCCAACCTTGATCCTACCTGCCTTTGGTTTTGTCCATGTGTCCTTTATAGATGTTCCTGAAAACCCTTCCCTCCTTTTCCCCCATTACCCTCTCTCACCTCCCCTCTGGTTGCCATCAGTTTGTTCTTAGTTTCAATAATTTAGATAATAGTAAAGAAGTGTATGACCTAACTAGACATAGGAGCAGAAAGTTTAAATGATTGAAGTGGAAGCTTAGTTAAATTTCTAGAAAAGAAACACAGAAAATCTTTGGGAATCTAGGAGTAGGCAAAGAGATCCTAGACTTGACACCAATAACACTACCCACAAGAGGGAACATGGATAAACTCGGCCTCATTAAAATGTAAAACTTCTGGTTGGCCAGTGACTGTTAAAGGGATTTTCATGTCACATATCTGGCAAAGGTTTTATACCTTGTATGTATGAAACCTTTAAAAACTCAACATTAGAAAACTCTCCAATTAGAAAATGAACAAAAGACATGCACAGAAATTTCTCAAAGAAAATACATAGGTGGCAAATAAACATATGACAGGATGTTCAACATCATTAGCCATTAGAGGTTTGCAAAGTAAAACCACAATGAGATATCACTGCCTGTGTAACTTATCATATAGCTAAGGTGAAAAATAGTTATAACATCAAATGCTATAGTGAGGTTGAGGACACAGAGAAATTGGATCACTCATATGTCGGTGGTAGGAATGTAAAATGATACAGTCACTGGAAAATAATTTGGAAGTTCCTGTCAAAACTAAACTAAAAACAGACTTACATTTGACCCAATGATGTCACTCTTGGACAACTGAGAAATTAAGACTTATTTTCATACAGGAAGTTGTACATGAATGTTCAAAATAGCTTTTTCACAATAGCCCAAATCTAGAAATTGTATTAATTGTCCTTTGGTAGGTGAGTAGTTAACCAAACTCTATATATCCATACTGTGGACTACTACTCAGTAAAGGAAGGAATCACTGATGCACGCCACAACTTGGGTGAACCTCAAGGAAATTATGCCAAGTGAAAAAACCAATCTCAAAAGGATTCATATTGCATGATTTGATTTATGTAATATTCATGGAATAACATAATTACAGAAAGCAGATTTGTTGTTGTCAGGGGTTAGAGACAGGTGAGAGGGAATGAACGGTTGTGTCTATAAAGAGGCAGCACAAAGAAGTTAAAAATCTTACCACAGTGTCAGGCAGGGGGGACTGAGCCAAAAGGAGAAAGGACTTGTGAATGTGGACAACAGTGAGGGGACTGCTGGGGGGAGGGGACTGAGGGGACTAAAAGGTAATACAATACCTTTAGGGACTAAAAGAAAATACAAGATTAATTTTTTAAAAATATCTTAACACAGTGAAATCTCTAGGCAATATGGATTCCTGATGAGTTCAACACAACTTAGAAGGAATAAATTATTCTACTTCTACACAAACTCATCCATAAAATAAAGCAGGTGAGAAAACATTCCATTGTTTTCTATGAGGCAAGTATTATTTTTATACTAACAGTACACATTACAAGAAAAAATAACAAGCTAATATCTTTCACCAACGTACATAAAAAATTCCACTTTACTAAACTAAATCCAACAATATATAAAAAGGATAATATATTATGACCAAGTAAGGTTTATTCTGGGAATTTAAGGCTGGTTCAGCTTTCAAAAATTAGTCATATAATTTCCTATGTCAACAGGCTATATAAACAAATAAAAAAACATAACATTCATAAATACATCAAAAACTATTGACAAAATTAAAAACATCTCAGTAAACTAGAAATATAAGAAATGTTCTCAACATGAGAAAGGGTAACTTAAAAAAAAACAAACAGTTAAGTCCTGGCTAGTGTAGCTCAGTGGATTGAGTGCAGGCCTGTGAACCAAAGGGTCACTGGTTTGATTCCCAGTCAGGGCACATGCCTGGGTTGCGGGCCGGGTCCCCCATGGGGGGTGCATGAGAGGCGATCATACATTGATGTTTCTCTCTGTCTCTTTATCCCTCTCTTCCCCTCTAAAAATAAATAAATAAAATCTTTTAAAAAAATCAGTTAACATCACCCTGAATACTTTTTCTTGTAGAACTGAGAATAAGGTAAATATGTCCACTGTCATTCCACCTATTCAATATTGTACTAGAGATTCTAGCCAATACAATGAAAAAAGAAGTAAAAGGCATGCAGTTTGGAAAGGAAGATAAAAAACTGTTTCAATTTGCAAATGATACAGCTATCTGTATGGAAAATCCGAATAACCTATGAAGACTACTGGAGCTTACAAATAAGTTTAGTGAGGTCACAAGCACAAGGTCAAGATACAAAAATCAACTTTATTTTATTTATTTATTTTTTTAAGATTTTATTGTTATTTATTTTTAGAGAGAGGGGAAGGGAGGGAGACAGAGAGGGAGAGAAACAGCAATGTATGGTTGCCTCTCACATGGTCCTCACTGGGGACCTGGCCTGCAACCCAGGCATGTGCCCTGACGGGGAATCGAACCGGGACCGCCTGTTTCCCAGCCCGCGCTCAATCCACTGAGCTACACCAGCCAGGGCTCAACTTTATTTTTATATAATAGCAATTAATAATTAGAATTTGAAATTTTTAAGTATCATTTATAATAGTACCAAAAAACGTGAAACACATAGGCATAAATATAACAAAATCTAAAACATTTGTACACTGGACACGATACAACACTGATAGAAGGACTCAAAGACCTAAATAGAGATATTATACTCTACTCATGAATTAGAGGAGTTAAAATTGCTAAAATATTGATTATTCCCAAATTTATCTATAGGTTAATGGTAGTTCTAATAAAAATCGCAGCAGAGTTGACAAGCTGATTCTAAAATCTACATGGAAGGCAAGAAAAGAAAAAGAAAAATGAAAGAAAACAAAAAAGAAAAAGAAAATTCAAATAATCAAAAACTGTGTGACTTTTTATAGTGTCTTTATTCATAATTGCCAAAAAACCTGAATGTGCTGCAAGTAGTGAATGGATAAACTGTGGTATATTTATATAATGGGATACTACCTAGCAACAAAAAGGAACAAAGTAATGATATATGTGACAACATGGGTGAATTTCAAATGCATTAGGCTAAGTGAAAGAAGATAGACTCAAAAGGTTACACACTACGTAATTCCATTTATGTGACAGAGCAGAAGAGGCAAAACTGTAGGGACAGAGAGCAGAGCAGTGGTCCCAGCAGCTTAGTCTGGGGAGAATGGCTAACCACAAAAGGGCACGAGGGATTTGGTGAGTGATGCAAGCACTCTTTGTCTTCACTGTGGTGGCTGTCCTACTAGATGCATTTTTCAAAACTTGCAGAACCATACAATAAAAAACAAATTTACTGTATGTAAACTATGCTTTTTAAAATGGGAAGACAATTTAATGTACAGGATTTGAATGAAAACCACAAACTCCTCTAAAAAGCAAATGTTCATGCTTTGGAAGAAAAAAAAAAGATCTGTTTTGGATAGGATAGTCAGGAGAAGGCCGCCGGGAAGAGACGTTTAACTGAAAGGCATGGTGATGTGCGACTCCGTGTGGAGATATTGAACGGAAAGGGGAGAGAACACCCGGGAGGAGAGTAGCCCTGCCGTAGGGAAGAGTTTGCAATGGGGCAGGACGGCTCACAAGGCTAGAAGTATTTATTTCTAAGAACAGCTTGCATTTATTGTTTATTTTGTACCAGTCATTGTATTAAATTCTTTACCCACAGTAGATTATTTAATTAACACAAGACACCAGTGAGGTGGCTGTCCTTAGTCCCATTTTTACAGAAGATAAAAGTCAAGATTATAAAAGGTTGATTAACTTAGCCAAGAAATGTTGATGTCAGGATTCAAACCTGGGTCTCTCTGACTCCAAAGCCCTTTCTCTTTATACCAGTCACTAGATAAACACTTTTATTTATTTTATTTTTTGCTTCATCTTAAAACATTGCATTTAAATTCAGATATACATTAAATAAATATGCTTCAATTTTCTTTCATGTTAAACTGGTTGGATCCTTTTAAATAACACTAGACAAAACTCAAGGATCATTGGGGACCTGAAGACCTCCCTTTGATAGCTATTAAAATGGCATCAAAGAAAGAACCTATAAGGGAAATCATTCCCTTAAGAGAGAGCAAAGATGCTGATAACTTTGATGTAAACTTTGAGATTTTGTGATATTCTTTTCTTTTTCTTTTATTTTAGAGAAATTAACACATTTTATGTTTACGGTTTTTTACTGAATTAATTGGGGCAACATTGGTTAATAAAATTACATAGGTTTCAGGTGTACAAGTCTATGACACATCATCTGTATATTGTATTATGTGCTCACCACCCAGAGTCAAGTCTCCTCCCATCACCATTGATACTCCTCTACCCTCTCCTACTTCCCCCGCCTCCTCCTTTCCCTCTGCTAATCACCATACTGTTGTCTGTGTCTATGAGTTCTTTTTTTTTTTTTTGCCTAAACCCTTCATCTTTTCCACCTAGTTGCACATCACACTTCCACGCTGCCAGCTGCCAGTCTGTTCTGTGCATCTATGAGTCTGTTTCTGTTTTGTTTGTTAGAGTCCGCATGTAAGTGGAAATATGGTACTTGCTTTTCTCTAATTGGCTTATTTCACTTAACATAATGTTTTCCAGGTCCATTCATTCTGTCACAAAAGGTAAGATTTCCTTTTTTTTTTAACACGGCCAAGTAATATTCCATTGTGTAAATATACCACAGCTTTTTTGTCTAATCATCTACTGATGGGCACTCGGGTTGCTTCCAAATCTTGGCTATTGTAAATAACACTGCAATGAACACAGGGGTACATATGTTCTTTCAAATTAGTGTTTTGGGTTTCTTCGGATAGGTTCCTAGAAGTAAAATCATTGGGTGATAAGGCAGTTCAATTTTTAAGTTTTTGAGGTATCTCCATATCGCTTTCCACAGTGGCTGCCTCAGTCTGCATTTCCACCAACAGTGTGCGAGGGTTTCCTTTGCTCCACATCCTCCCCCAAACTTGGTTGACTTATTGATGATAGCCATTCTGATAGGGGTGACACTAACTTCTAATCACAAGACTTCATACTTCTTGACCTAAAGACTTTCCTAAAGACTTTACCACCTTAAACCCAGAGTTCTAACATTTGTGAGGCTGTGAAAATTTCAATTATTTTCTGACCAACGCCAACACTCTACAATTACCTCTTCACTGTGTTCTCTGTGAGGGTTATTTTTTGTATAATATTGTTAATTTTCTTCATCCAGCCCACGTGATCAGCTCCGAGCTCTTTCACTTGTAGACCCATCCGTGCATTCCAGTGGCTTAGCTGGAAGAACACGTTCTCCTGACTTCTGCAGAAATATTATTATGATCAGCTTTAAGGCAGAAATAGGGAACATCCCACATGGCCCCAAACCCTGTTCCTTTGAATGGCAAATTGGTTTGCTTATGCATTTTTCTGTCACCAAAATAGGACAGATAGGCAGTTAGGCCTCAAGAAAGAAGTTTGGTAATTTATTTGATATCCATTTTAACAGATCTTTGCAAGGCTACAGAAAATACAGCTCATTTTACATTTAGTAAAACATAGATATATTTTTCCTTTTCCTGCATAGAGTGTTAAGAAGTGATTTCAGGGTAGTGATGGCATTTTAGGGGGATGGAGAGGATACAATACGGAAAGGGCCTATAAGAGCCTAAACAATATTTTTAATGATAATTACAATACTTATATCTAGATAATTGTCTGGGAGTGATATGGTTCTGCCTATATGCTTAGAGATGTCCTAACTCTGCATTCTTGCTGGAACTTGTAGGAAGTTACTTGTGCACATGAGAGCTTCATGGTTCAATTCACATGTGGATTTTAAGTCTTCCAGGCTTTCCCTAAGTTCTTGGCTACATTTCATTTTCCCCTCTGCAAAACATTATTACATGTTCCCTCTTGCATGTGTCAAGGCTTACAGTTCATGGATGTTCTCCTCTGAAAACTGCAAAGATGTGGCCACTCGAGGATCCTCACACCGAACATGATGTGTTTCTTGCTCATCCTGTTCACTCTGCAAGTCCTGGTCGTGCTCGGCCTCCAGTTCCAACATAACCTGGTGGTGGTCACGAGAGGAGCAAAGCAGAACAAACGGACGATCACAAGAAGTGGTGGTGGTCCCTCCAGCTTACACAGGCCCCTCTCTGGGGGCCAGCACTTAGCCCTCTCTGAGTCCGGAGCCTTCTGGTGCATCTGTAAGGTGAGCAGACATGCCCTCCTGCTCTGCTGACAGAGGAAGGCTGGGGCAGCAACAGGCTGAACCTCAGCGTCCACACACACAGATCGTTTCAGTGCTGATGAGAAGTAGAATTGCATTTGTCCATGGACCCTAGTACGCCACTCAAACAAGATGACCAGTCTCTTTAAAAAATGTCGATATCGAGGGAAAGAAACGGGGATGGGACTGTTCTATATTAACAGCCTAAAGGGCTGTCACAACCAAATGCATTGCCTAGATTTTGTTTGGACGCTGGTTTAAAAAAGTACAGCCAGGCCCTGGCTGATGTGGCTCAGTTGGTTGAGCATCGATCCCATACACCTATGATGGGAGGTTTGATTCCTGGTCAGGGCACATACCTAGGTTGCAGCCTCAGTCCCCGGTCGGGGCACAAATGGGAGGCAACAAATCAATGCTTCCCCCTCTCTCTTTCTCCCTTCCTCTCCCTCTAAAGTCAATAAACATATTTAAATTTTTTTTTCAAAAAAATACAGCCAGAAAATACATTTGGAAGTTCATTGAGAAAATTAGAATATTGAGGGAATTGAGAATATTAGATTATTTTATAGAATTATTGCTAATTTTTCTAATGTGATCATGGTGTTTAGGTTATGGGGAAGAAAGGTTTTTAGCGATGCTGCGTGAAGTGAGCAGGGACAACTGTGCTGTGCTGTCTTCAACCCACTTGTGAATGGTTTAGCGTATTCTGTCTATTTACAGAGATAAAGTCAATGTGACTGATGGCAACGATTCAAAAACATAAACGCAAGAATATGAATAATCACTATATAATTCTTTTTAGTTTCTTCTTCTAATAAAGAGTTTGGAGGGAAAAGCCTTCTCTGTACGTTTGACCTACCAAATTCATTTCTTTGTTTCTTGCCTTGTTCTAGAAAAACATTCAAGGCATATTCTGGTATTTCAAGCCTGAGCATCACACAATTGACAATGATTTATCTTTGAACACTTCTCGTCTTTAGCAACCACACTGTGAAATGTTTCTCCTCCCCTCTGAAGAAATTTGGTCTGAAGTTCTTGTGTTTCAGCAAAACTATTTTTCAATTGAAAGGAGAAAAAGTTGGAGTAGGAGAATAGATCAATCTCTTATTGAAATCTCTGTATAAATTACTGGCCAAGTCAGTAGGAATCACCAACATTCACATAACTCTTTACAAGTTTCTTTCACGTGCATTACTCCTCTTAATTCTCAAGATAGACTTGAGGAAGGTAAAGATAGGTACTGAAATCCCCTCAGCCATTCACATTTAGTGATTTGCCCAAGCTCATGTGGTAGAGTGGGTTAAGCGGTCACCTCAAAAAGATATGTCTATGCCCTAATACTAAGACCCTGTGAATGTGACCTTGGTTGGAAAAAGAGTTTTTGCAACATAATTAAGTTAAGGATCTTGAGATGAGATTATTTTGAATGACTTGGGTGGGCTCTAAATTCAATGACAAGTGTCCTGATGAGAGACAGAAGAGAACACGCAAACACAGAGGAGGAGGGCACGTGAAAACAGAGGCAACCACAAACCAAGGAATGCCTGGAGCCACCAAAAGGTGGGAGAGGCGAGGAAGGGTTCTCCCCTGCAGCCTTCGGGGGGAGCGTGACTCTGCTGACCTCTTGATTTCAGGATCCTGGACTCCAGAACTCTGAGAAAATATATTTTTTTGTTCTTTGTTGTGGTAAATTTGTTACAGCAACCAGAGAAACCCAATACATATGACTAGGAAGGGTATAGACTAGAAGAAATTGAACTCATTTTTCCGATCCGTATCCAGGCCTTGGGTACAGATTAAGAAATATCTAATCCTTACAATGGTCACTTTCATAACCCGCTGGTGCCTCACCAGTGATACAAGGATTATTATCACACTTACAGATGAAGAAAACAAGGCTAGATTTTCCAAGTACTATGTGACTCCACTATACTTAACTACCTCCTCATGAAAAAGAAAAGCATCTACAATTTCAATTTCTTCCCACCAAACCTTTTGACGAGATATTCCAAAGCAGCAGAAACACTGACGTAGAGAAAGACTGGGAACTGGGGACCTTAATTCTAAGCCTTGTTCCACTGCTGTGCATGCTGTACCCTCTTCTGACCCCTTGAATGCTGTTTCCAGTTCCAGAATAAGAAACCTGGGCCCGATCATCTCTAGGGTTCTATGTCCAGTAATTTGTGGTGACATTTCTTGTTTCCATCAATTAATCCACTGTGATGGTTAATGTACCACAAAAGAGTCAAAAGACAGGACATAGAAATAAAAGATTTTTAGCCCTGGCTGGTGTGGCTCAGTGGATTGAGTGCAGGCTTCAAACCAAAGGGTTGCCAGTTCGATTCCCAGTCAGGGCACATGCCTGGGTTGAGGCCAGGTCCCCAGTGGGGGGCACATGGGAGTTAGCCACACATTGATGTTTCTTTCCCTTTCTTTCTTTCTCCCTCCCTCGCCCTTTCTCTGAGGATAAATGAATGAAATCTTAAAAAAAAAAGATTTTATATAAATCTGCAGGATTGAACATGTAAAAAGTTGGATGTATATGTTTTTAATAACAAACTAAAAGTGTGCTGCATGAAATACATATCCTGAGGGCATTACTTTCTTTTTTTTTAAAGATTTTATTTATTTATTTTTAGAGAGAGGGGAAGGGAGGGAGAAAGAGAGGGAGAGAAACAGCACTGTATGGTTGCCTCTCACATGGTCCTCACTGGGGACCTGGCCTGCAACCCAGGCATGTGCCCTGACTGGGAATCGAACCGGGACCCTTTGGTTCCCAGCCCGCGCTCAGTCCACTGAGCTACACCAGCCAGGGCCTGAGGGCATTACTTTCTATTCATGTGCAGCTCTTTGAAGAGTCACTCGGTGTCTCCATTTAGATGTTTCATGGGCATCTCAAATTCAGCAAGCAAAAAATTGAACTCTTCCTATTTCCCCTCTACCTTATTCGGGTTCTAGGTCCTTGCATACGGTCTCCCTGTCCATCAGATGCCTCTGCCAGAACCCTGGAAGTGGTCCTTGAGTTTTCAGGGCAGACATTTTTTCCTCTCTTTATTACCCATGTCATATCCACTTGGTGCCCAAGAATACCTGTCTTCCGAACGTGTCCCTTTTCTCCCATCGTCACGGCATCTCTGCTACCAGTCAGTGCTTTACGTCCGTCTTCATCAGTGCTTGGCTCCTGCTGGGTCCTGGCTTCCGGGTTGCACCCTGCACTACCTCACACCTTGGTGTCCTGCCTGCCTGCTTCCCCGTCATCACTTTTCTTTCACCCTTCCTCTCTCAGGACACAATTTCTCTCTGGCCCCTTTGTCTTTGCGTGTGCTTTCCCATCTTTCTGGAATTCTCTGCCCGCATCCAGTTTATCCTTCTAATCTCAGTTGTCCTAATTCCCGGCCATCTCCCTATATGACCACTGCCATCCATGCCTTTGTGACATATCTGCTACTCTTAGCATGGATTTGTCGCACATGTTTTTTCCTTTTCTGGATCCCTCCTAGTGTGAGTGCTCACACTATATATAGTGGGATATAGGTGGATATATATATATCTCCACCCCTCCTCAAAGGAGATATCTCTCTCAACACACGCACACACACACATTCCCAGCACTTCATAGTGCTTAGCTGCAATGGATGCCCAATAAGAGGTTTTGGAATAAACAGACTCCAGAAGTAGGCAAATACATTTTGCTTGTGAGAGATGGAGACAAAAGCAGGAAACAGGAAAGTCTGCTCACTCACCTGGCAGCCCAAACCCACACTACAGAACAGCACAAGGGGTCAGGAAGTGTGAAACCGGAGCAAGGCAGTGCTCATTTCTAAATAGTTGGTGGGGCTTTGATGGTGAGATAAGACAGCTTCAGCATTCTGGCCCAAGTCAATTTTATTAATTAAACCAACAATTGATTTTTTAAAGCTTCTATTAACTTTGTTCATTTACTGAGTATTTCCTTTAAATCTTATGATCCGTCCTTATAAAAACAAAAATGTATATTTTTTGAATCCTTGAGTGGAAATATTAGCAAGCAATACAAACTAGCCAGGCTAGGGAGATGGGAACGTTCATTTGTATAACTTCTTTCTGACGAATATCTATGCACATTGTAAAAGATAGAAAATGACAAAGAAGAAAATAAAAATCACTGGTACTCCAGGGATAACTAGAGATACCCCAGAGATATACAAACAAAACCACCGTTAATATTTTGGTATATATCTTTCATTTTTAAATTTTATGTTTTTTTATTCTTTAGCTACTGTTGACAATTAGATTTTTTCCTAATTTTTCCCTATTATAAATAATATAGTCATAAATAACCTTATTTAGTCATTTTCAGTGTATCTCTACACTTTACTTAGCACACTTCCTTGGAAGTAAAACTACTGACAACATAATATACAGATTTTGAAAAATATTCCCAAATTACTTTTCTAATAAAGTAATATTTTCTATATGCACCATCACCAGCTGGCAGAGAACAGGAACCTTCACTCGAGCCTGAGAGGCAAGTGGAGCTGGAGGGCCGAGGAGGGGTGTTAGCGTCCTTCTGTAGGGGGAAAAATGAAGGTGAAAGGAACAGGAAAGGAGGTAGAGAGGTGTGGGAGGAGTTCTAGGAAGTTCACATAAAAGGCTATAAAAAACAATGTAAGACATAAGTCCTAGTTATTGATGGAAATCAGAAGGACTGTACCCAGCACCGACCAGGAAGACACATCTCTGTGTACACAAATGAGTGGCAATAGAAAAATGGGAGAGAACGGGAGAGTCACGGGGTACCCAGGACTCTGAGGGACAGATGAGACTGTAGACCGATGGAAAGGGAAGTGATACTATGCAGACATTTTCCTGGAAAGGTAATTCATACCTGGGATTAGGAGCAGAAGGAAGGAGGAGAGGGGCATAGGGAACCACAGAGATACTGGAACCATCTAGGTAACCAAGGGCCTGGTCTATCACTCAGGCAAAACTGAGCTTTGCCCTTGACCAATGTAGGGATCCACAGTGGCTGGGGTGCAGAGGGGGCCTCTGTGAGGCAGAAGCAAATGGGAAAGCCTAGAACCCTTGGTATGAGATAGCTGCATCCTTCTTCACTGGGAGTTTGACAAAGAAGAATAAACTTTGGTCTCTCTCAGGAAGGACACTGAGACCTGCCCAGCGTCATCACAGCCCCTATCTGGACGGTTCCATCTGTTTCCTGAAGGCATTAAGCATACTAACGCAGTTCCAAGCTCGGAAAGATGAACAGCCACTGAGCTCTGCCTGGTTTCGTACCTCCTTCCTGTTCAAAAGTTAGAATGCTATACAAATAATAAGATTTCTTTACTTTAGTAACTCTCTGACATCCCAGTAGCTTCACTGGGCAGTTTAAAAGAAAATAAGATTCTCTCAATCCAGGAACCTACACAAATTCTGCCTCTGTACATTTTCTCCCATTTCAATTAACGATTAGAATCCTAATGATGGCTTGTGTTTGTGCAGCTCCTAATAGATTACAAAGGGCTTTGCACATATTTCCTCAGTCAGTTCCCACACACAAGGAGAAAGGCATTGTCCCCGTTTTATGTGTGCATTAATCTAGGAGGTGGTGTGATTTGTTTAGTCATATAGCTGGTGAATGAGCAGCGTCAGGGCTCAGAATGTCCATGCCCTGACAGCCACTTGTTAGAGGTTTCTCTCCCACCCCCAAAAATGACTTAGACCAGGGCTCTCCAATAAACCTTTCTGTGATGATGGAAATGTTCTCTGCACAGTTCGGTACAGCAGGCATAGCCACGTGTGTCTGTTGAGCACTTGAGAGGTGGTTAATGCAACTGAGGAACTGAATTTTTAATTTAAGTTCACATTTAGATAGCCACCATATTGGACACATCAGAGTTTTATAGACCAGGAATCAGCAAACTGTAGCCCACAGGCCAAATCTGTCCTGCCACCTGTTTCTGTAAAATGTCATTTTACAGAAATGACAGACAGAGGGGACAGAGCCACACCCATTCCTTTAAGGATTGTACACCGCTGCTTTTGTGCTGCAGGGACAGAGCTGGATAGTCGCAAAGGACCTAAATTTGGAATACAAAGCCTAAAATATTTACTACCTGGCATGCAAATCCTAAAATATTTAACATCTTGCTCTTTACAAAAACAGTCAGCCAACTCCTATTCTAAAGCATCACCTTCTTCTGTGATGCTGGGTGTTCGTCACAATGAGTCAACTGAATATGCTGAACTAGAGCTTGAGTTTTGGAGAATCAAGATTTTTTATTTTTAATCCTCATCTGTGGACATTTTTTCATAGCTTTTAGAGAGAGAAGCATTGATTAGTTGCCTCCTGCACATGCCCTGACCGGGAATTGAACCCTCAGCCGTTCAGTGT